>JAGDQP010027369.1:0-25060 GCA_022664845.1 Lepisma saccharinum
GTTTCTGCTCCGTACAACATTGCTGGACTAACCAATGTTTTGTAAATCATCCTTTTATTCTTCAACATGATTCTGCGGTCGTAGCGAACGCCACTTACTTTCTTTCAATTTCGCCATACATCTTGCATTCTGTGTGTTTTTTCCGAGTCCAGATCGCCATTGCCAGTAACAGTTAAGTCTAGATATTTAAACCTTTTAATTTTATTCCGTTAACCACTGTTATTCACTTTTAACCAATTAAACTGATTTTCCTAATATTAGACCGTGTCTCAATGACTTCAGATGTGCATTAAAAACCAATTGTCTTGTTTTATAAACTATAAATTTCGTCCTTTTGGGATAGAGATTTTCATGTCTGCCAATTATATTTTCAATGTCTTCACATCCATATTACCATAAATAATACATTCTCTATATAACATATTTGATAATTCGTTATGGTTTTACACACAGTTACAAAGTTGCTATTTCACTTTACACACTCCTGGCTTTTGTTGCATTGGAGCCAAAGAATTTCATTTTGTGTGAAAATAACGTTCATTTTCATATCTTGTTATTTCAGCAGGGTGTTGGCATTGAAATTTTAACGACATTAATTCTTTCCAAAAAGATGAGGGCGCTAGAATCGTAATCTTGAGTTTTCGATACGTCGTTGTTGTTCATCCCTTGTAATGTCTTTTCTCAATACCTCAGTTACTCTCGCTTATTTAGATGCTATCAAACATTGATATTGTTGCTAACACACACAATACTCCCATATAATTCCACAGGAAAACAACACAAAATTTTACCACCAGGAAGAGGAAATACTTCTCAACCTCAGGCAAGCTGAGTTACATAGCTACTTAACAGTCATTAATTAATTACATAAAATATTTTCTCTACCTCTCGTAGCTGCCATCTACCATTCCCCTCGTAGACTCTTCTCTGACGTCCGAAGTTCTTCACTTTTCTGATTACCCAATTTGCTGTATGATTTGAAACTTTGAAATGCCACAAAATTTGATGTTTTTTGTATATATCCGTATGTAGTTGGGAATAATTTCAATAAATTTCTATAAGATTTGTTTTCTTATTTTCACATATAAACTTGTTCCTTATTCCTGTGTATACCCAAATCTAATTTGTTTTACTTGATTATGCGAAATTTCCTGCTAATTTCAACACTGTGTTACGTCCAACGGACGTCCTGCTTTGTCACAGTTTAGTATCAATATTTTGAAGATAGCCATTTTCAATATTTGTTACTTGATTTTTCATACGTGTTTACATTAATTTTCAAATTTGAACTGTATATATGCCGTATAATAGTACAAAATTCCCTAAACAGGATTGTTAAAATGGTCATCTATTCATATCACAGTAGTTCTATTTATTTAAATTAATTACTTGGAATATTCTAGTTGCACAAAAGAGTTCATTTAGTTTGCCCCCCAGGGCATGTTAAACCTTTTATCCCTCGTATTTAAGTGTCAGTCGATACCAAAATCTCGTATATTGCTTGTATGAATTCTCTTCTAATGTTCCAAGTCCAGTGTTCAAAATTCAATCTCGAAAGTTTCTTCTCCGATAATGTATTTTATGCTGTCATATTTGAAGACATATGGTTCCGATTTTCTATGGATTTTGGAATTGTTTTCTGATATTGGTAGATACAAAGAAACAGTAACATATCTTTTATCATTTTTCTCTATTGTAATGAAATCCATTTTATCTTAGTTTAAACTTGCACAAAATCGAGTCATCTATTTCCATTTCTAATAATGCAGTGTAAATGAATTATACACATATGTGCGTACCAGCGAGGAACCTCGTCCAAAAATTCGACTGCTATACATAATTAACTGTTCCAACGAATTCATCACTTGTAATATTTGCTACCAGCAATAGATCTTTAATATATAAGTACAAAATTAAACTAAGTGAGAGGAATACAATGCAGCACTACTCACATAAAATAATTTACACACTGTGTAATAATCCACTGTTGAATAAATGTTTCATCCCCTCTATCCGTAGCAGCCCTCTTCTATTTCCCCTCATAGGCGTATCCTGTTTTCCAAACACTTTTATTTAAGATCATCAAAATTCAGGATGATTTACAAACATTTCTTTTAAAACATTTGCATTTGAAAGTAGTTCCTGTTCAGATGAAATGTGAAAATTCTAATTTCTTAAAATGTTAATTTCTTCAAATGTCTTCGAATTGGTTTTTCTTTACGCTGTTTTCTTCATGTCTTTCACCTTTAACGAAATAAAGTTATTTTCTATAATTTTAATCCATGTCTCGATGGCGTCAATTGCGCATTAAAAAGCAATTTTGTTGTTTTTTAAACTATAAATTTCTTCGTTTATGGATACACATTTTCATGTTTGCCAGTTACATTTTCAATGTCTGCACATTCATATTATTATAAATATTACATTCTATGTACAACATCCGATCATTTGTTTGGGATTTACACACAGTCACGAAGTGGCTATTTCACCTTACACATGCTTAAATTTAGTTGCAGTGGAGACAAAACATTGTTTTACGTTGCGTTTGTGTGTAAATAACGTTCATTATCATATCGTCTTATTTCATCAGAGTATTAGCATTGTCTTTTTAACGGAACTTGGTGTTCCCATGAAGATGAGGACACTAAAATTGTAACATTGAATTTTTGCGATCTTGCGAAATTATTAATCTCTTTAGCAAGTTTTGTCAATACTTCAGTTACTGTTATTTAGCTGCCTTGAAACATTAATTTTCTTGCTAAAACACACATTTTCTCCACTTAGTTTCACAGAAAAACAACACAAAACATTTACCAGGAGGGAGAGGAAAATATTCCTATATTTAAAGCAATCTAAATTATATAGTCATTAATTTAAGACAGTCATTAATTTATTACATTAAGTATTTTCTCAACCTCTCGTAGCTGCCATCCCCCATTGCAATCGTAGCCTCTTCCGTAACGTCCTGAGGTCTTCACTTTTCTGGTTATCGAATTTGCTGGATGATTTGAAATTTTGAAGTACCAGGAGATTAGATGTTTCAACTTTATATTCGTCGGTAGTTGGACATAGTTACAATAAGTTTTCATAAGAATGATTTGCTATTTTTACACATAAAAATTTTTACAATTCTTGTGTATGCCCAGATTTCGTTTGCTTTACTGGATCATGCAATATTTAATGTCGATTTCCGCTATGTGTTACGCCCAACGAATGTCTTAATTTGTCACAGTTTAATATCAATATTTTGAAGACAGTCATTTTCAATATTTGTTACTTCATTTTCCATATAGTTTACAAAGTAATTGAAAAATTTGAACCGCATAAATTAGCCGTATAACAGTAGACACTTTCTTTACCAAGTTTCATAATCTCTTGATATAACAGTAGTGTTATTTCTTTGAGTTAAATACTTGAAATATTCTAGTTGCATGAAAGATTCATTTGCGTTTGTCCTTCAGGAAATGTTAAATCAATTATCCTTCGAAGTTAAGTGTCAGTCGATACTGAAATCTCGCATATCGAGTGTAAATAAGGTAAATAAGTGTTCAAATTTCAATTTTGTTCTACTTATGTTCTACTTTTTGAAGACTTATTCTTCTGATTTTCCTTTAATTTAGGAATTGTCTTCAGATATTGCTAGAAATTTAAAAAATCTAAAATCATATTTTTATTATTTTCTGTATTGTAATGAAATTACTTTTTCTTATTGAATTTAATTTCCCAAAACATCCAATCTTCTGTCTCCATTTCTCATAATCCAGTGCACCAGATATGAACTTCGGTCAATAATTAGATAGGTTTTCGACAATGTCTCCACATCCATATTACCATAAATATTACATTCTATATATAACATATTTGATTATTCGTTTGGGTTTTTCACACATTTACGACATGGCTATTTCAACTTATACACTCCTAAATTTTGTTGAAGTTTAGACAAAACATTGGTTTCATTGCCGTTTGTGTGTAAACAACGTTCGTTTCCATATCTTCTTATTTCAGCAGAGCATTGGCATTGTCTTTTAACGGCATTAAGTGTTTCCAAAAGGATGAGGGCGGTAAAGTTATAACATTGGGTTTGCGAAACGCTGTGGTTGTTCATCCCCTGTAAACCGTTTGTCGATACTTCAGTTACTTGCGCTTATTTACCTGATATGAAACATTCATTTTCTTGTTAATACACACATAACCTCCTTTAATTCCACAAGAAAGCAGCACTAAGCTTTTACCCGGGGGGTGAGGAAAATACTTCTAAACTGTGTTACAACGTTTCTGAACAGTCTTGAATTTATTACATCATGTGTTTTATCTACCCTCGTGGCTTCCATGCTCCATTCCCGTCGTAGGCCCTTTCAAGACGTCCTATGGTTTTCAATCTTTTTGTTTTCCAATTTGATGGATGATTTGTATTATTATGAAGTAGCACAAAATTTTATGTTTTCAGTATATATTCGTCTGTAGTTGGACATAATCACAGTAAGTTTAGACGAGATTTATTTTGGTACTTTGACACATAAGCATGATTCTTCCAATTCCTTGTATGCCCAAATCGCATTTGCTTTACGCCATCATGTGATATACACAGTACAATGTAGATTTCAATCTTGTGTTACGGCCAACAGACGTCCTGCATTGTGACAATTTAGTATCAAGATTCTGACGTGAGTCATTTTCAATATTTGTTACTTGATCTTCCATACATGTTTACATAGTAATAGTCAAATTTGAGCCGCATGAATAAACCTATAACAGTAGAACCTTTCTTTAGTAGCTTCTTGATCTGGTTACCTCTTGATATCACAGTAGTGTTATTTCTTTGACTTTATTACTTGCAATATTCTAGTCGCATAAAAGATTTAATTGTGATTGTCCTTCACGAAGTGTTAAGTCATTTATTCTTCTAATTTAAGTGTCAGCCGATACCAAAATCTCGTATATGGTTTGTATGCATTCTCTTCTAATGTTTCAAGTATAGTGTTCAAATTTCTATTTTGAAACCTTCTTCGTCGATAATGTATTTTATGATGTCACATTTGAAGATTTACTCTCCCGGTTTTCCTATGATTTGGCAATCGTCCTCAGATATTGCTAAAACTTTAAGAAATCTAAAATCAATTTTTTATTATTTTCTGTATTGTAATGAAAATATTTTCCCTTATTGAATTTAATTTTCCAAAACATCATGTCTTCAGTTTCCAGTTTTCTTAATGCAGTACAAATGAATAATACAAACACTTGCACACCAGCGGAGAACTTCTGTTAATAATTCGACTGTTATGCATAGTTAATTGTTTACTAACTTCTACTAACTGCTTGCTTACTAATTGCTTGCTGCTGACTAACATCTTCGTCATATTTACAGCGACCAACAGATATTTACAATATCAGTACAAAAACTAGAGGAGAGGAATGCAATGCAGCACTTCTCAAATAAACTGTTACACATTCGGTAAATGATCCACTCTTGAATAAATATTCCATTCCCTTTCCTCGTAGCAGTACTACTCCATTTCCTCTGTCCTCCAAACATTTGTATTCAAGGTCCTCCAAATTCAAGGTGGTTTACAAGCATTTCTTTTAAAGCATATGCATTTAAAAGTTGTTCTCCTTCAGAGTAAATATGAAAATTCTAACATCTCATTACTCCTCTTGTTAGTTAAGATGATAATTTCATAGAATGTCTTCGATTTCTTTGTCTTATCCTGTGTTCTTCTTTTCTTTAACTTTAATCAAATAGTTATTTATTTAATTTTATGCCATGTCTCGATAATTGCAGTTGTGCATGAAAGACCGATTTAGCTCTTTCATAAACTATAAATTACTTCGTTTATGGATAGGGATTTTCATGTTTGCCAATTATATTTTCTATGTCTCCACATCTATACTAGCATAAATATTACATTCTCTATATAACATATTTGATTAATCTTTTGCGTTTTACATACAGTTAGGAGGACTGCATTTCTCCTTACACACCCCTAAATTTGTTGCAGTGGCGACAAAGCATTGATTTTCGTTTAAATTTGTGTGTAACAAACGTTCAGTTTTACATATTTTTATTTCAGGAGTGTATTGGCATGGTCTATTTTATCGACATTAAATGTTTCTAAGAAGTTGAGGGTGCTAAAATTGTTATCATGAGTTTTCGATACGGCGAAGATGTTCATCTCTTTTAGCAACTTTTGTCAACACTTCAGTTACTCTCACTTATTTACCGGCTATCAAACATTCATTATCTAGCCAACACTGATTTTACATCCATTCAGTTTCCCAGCAGAAGGGAAGGGGGGAGCGAAAAATACTTCCAAACCTCAGGCAAGTTGAGTCACATCGTTTCTAACAGTCTTTAATTTATTACATTAGGTATTTTCTCTGCCACTCGTAGCTGCCGTCCCATTTCTGCTCGTAGATCTTTTCCTGACGTCTTAAGACTTTTAACCTCCTGTTTACCAATCTCATGGATGATTTGTAATTGTGAAGTAGAACGAGATTAGATGTTTTCAGCTTATATTCGTCTGTAATTGAACATAATTCCAGTATGTTTGTGTGAGATTTATTTTGGTATTTTCACATATAAGCATGATTCAACTAATTACCTGTATGCCCAAATCTCATTTGCTTTAATAGATTATGAGATATAGCTTTCAATCCTGTGTTAAGCCTAACCGACTTCCTGCGTTTTGACAATTTTGTATCAAGGTTCTGAAGACAGATATTTTCAATATTTTCAAACTTCCATAAATGTTTACATAGTAATTGTCAAATTTGAGCCGCATAAATTAGCCGTATAACAGTAGAACGTTTCTTTAGTAGGTTTTTTGAACTTATTATCTCTCGATATCACAGTAGTGTTATTTCTTTGAGTTAATTACTTGAAATAGTCTAGTTGCATAAATGGTTTAATTGCCTTTGTCCTTCAGGAACTGTTAAGGCATTTATACTTCGTATTTAAGTGTCAGTCGATACCAAAACCACGCATTTGATTTGTATGGATTCTCTTCTAATGTTTCAACTCTAGTGTTCAAATTTCTATTTTGAAACCACCTTCGTCGATAATGTATTTTATGATGTCATATTTGAAGATTTATTCTCCCGTTTTTAGTATGATTTCACAATTGTCTTCAGATATTGCTAGAACTCAAACAATTCTAAAATTAATATTTTTTCATTGCTGTATTGTAATTAAATACTTTTCCCTTATTGAATTTAGTTTTCCAAAACATCCGCTCCTCTGTTTCCATTTCTCATAATGCAGTGCAAATGAAATATGCAATTGGATACGTACCAGCGAAGAACTTCTGTCAATAATTCGACTGTTATGCATAATTAAGTTCTCGAAACGTTATCATCACTCGTCATTCTTGATGTCAGCAACAGATCTTTACAACGTAAGTACCAAATTGAACTAGAGCAGAGGAATACAATACAACACTTCTCACATAAACTGAGTTACATATTCTGTAATTCATCTACCCTTGAATAAATATTCCATTCCCTCTCCCCGTAGCAGTTCTCCTCCCTTTCCCCTCGTAGGCGCTGCCCTGTCCTCCAAACACTTTTATTCATGGTCTTCCAAATTCATGATGATTTACAAACATTTATTTTGAAACATATGCGTTTTAAACTATTTCTTTTTCAGAGTAAATATGAAAATTGTAACATCTCCACACTCCGTCTGTTAGTTAAAACGATAATTTCTTAAAATGTTTTCGAATTGGTTTTGATTTAAACTGTCTTCGTCATGTCTTTGCCGTTGTCCAAATAAAGTGATTTTCTCTAATTTTATGCCATGTCTCGATTACTTCAGTTGAGCATTAAAAACCAATTGTGTTGTTTTGTAAACTATTCGTATTTGGACAGAGATTTTCATGTTTGCCTATTATATTTTCAATATCTTCACATCCATATTACAATAGATATTACATTGTCTATATAACATTTGGTTATTCGTTTGAGATTTACACACAGTTACGGCTATATCACCTACAATAATCCGGAATTTTGTTGCAGTGGAATCAAAATATTGTTTTACGTTGCCATTTATGTAAAAATAACGTTCATTATTATATTTTTTTATTTCAGGAGCGTATTGGTATTGTCTTTTTTAACGTCATTAAGTGTTTGCAAGAAGATGAGGGCGCTAAAATTGTACTCATGAGTTTTCGATACCGCGTAGTTGTTCATCACTTGTAACGACTCTTGTGAATACTTCAGTTACTCTCGCTTATTTACCTGCTATCAAACATTGATTGTCGTGCTAACACACACATTACGAAAATTTAATTTCACAGGAGAACGACACAAAGCGTTTACCAGAAGGGAAAGAAAATACTTCGGAACCTCAGGAAAGCTGAGTTACGTCGTTTCTTAACAATTATTAAATTATTACTGTTAAGTATTTTTCTGTCACTTGAAGCTGCCATACCACTTTTGTGATAGTAGATCCTATCCTGACGTCCTAATGTGTTTATCTCATGGTTGAAATTAGGAAGTCTTACAAAAGTTTATGTTTCCGGTATATATCCGACTGCAATTGGACATATTTGCAATAAGTTTCTATAAGAATTTTTGCCATTTTCACTAATAAACATGCTTTTCATTCCTGTGTATGCACAAATCTCATTTGCTTTACTTGATTATGCGATATTTAGTGCCAATTTCAACACTGTGTTACGCCCAACGCACTTTGCTTTCTCACAATTTACTATCAATATTTTGAAGATAACCATTTTCAAAATTTGGTACTTGATCTTCCATACGTATTTGCATAATATTTTTCAAATTTGAGACGCATATATTACGCCGTATAATAGTATAAACTTTCTTTAGCAGCATTGCTAAAATGGTAATCTCTTCATAACAGTAGTGCTATTTATTTAAATTAATTACTTGGAATATTGTAGTTGCACAAAAAATATTTATTTGTTCGTGTTTCAAGATCGTCCCTCGTATTTAAGTGTCAGTCGATACCAAAATATCGTGTATCGCACGTATGAATACTCTTCTAATGTTCCAAGTCTAGTGTTCAAATTTCAATTTCGAAAGTTTCTTCTTCGATAATGTGTTTTATGGTGTTCATTTGAAGACCTATACTACATATTTTCTTTTGATTTTGCAGCTTTCTTCAGATATTGGTAGCTTTCAAGAAACTGTAAATTCATTTTTTTCTTATTTTCTGTAATGTAATGAAATTCATTTTCTCAAAATTTAAGTTTCCACAAAATTCATTCTTCTGGTTCCAATTGTCATAATGCAGTGCAAATGCATTATACGGATAGGTGCGTACCAGCGAAGTACTTCGGTCAGTAAATAGCCTGATATTTATAATTAACTGCTCCAACGGATTTCATCACTTGTTATATTTACTGCCACTAACAGATCTTTACATTATCAGTACAATTTAAACTAGAGGAGAGGAATACAATGCAGCCCTTCTCCAATAAACTATGTTACACATTCGGTAATGATCCCCTGTTGAATAAATATTGCATTTCCTCTCCCCGTAGCAGCCCTCCTCCATTTCCCCTCATAGGCGCTACCCTGTCCGCCAAACACTTTGATTCAAGATCAAAATTCAAGATGATTTACAAACATTTCTTTTAAAACATTTGCATTTTAAAGTAGTTCTCTTTCAGAGTTAATATGCAGATTCGAACATCTCCACACTCCTCCTGTTAGTTCAGATGATAATTTCTTAAAATGTCTTTGAATTGGTTATGCTTTACGATCAGTTCTTCATGTCTTTACCGTTAACAAAATAAAGTGATTTTCTCTAACTTTAAGCCATGTCTCGATGGCTTCACTTGCGCATTAACAAGCAATTGTCATGTTTTATAAACGATAAATTACTTCGTTTATGGATAGAGATTTTCTTGTTTGGAAGTTATATTTTCAGTGTCTCTATATACAACATCTGATTATTTGTCTTGGGTTTTATTCACAGTTACGAAGTGCCTATTTCACCTTTAACACGCCAGAAGTTTGTTGCAGTGGAGACAAAACATTGTTTTCGTTGCGTTTGTGTGTAAATAACATTCATTTTCATATCGTCTTATTTCAGCAGGGTATTTAGCTTTATCGTTTTTAACGGCATTTCGTGTTTCCAAGAAGATGAGGACATTGAATTTTCGATACTGCGAAGTTGTTCATCTCTTTTAGCAAGTTTTGTCAATACTTCAGTTACTCTTATTTACCTGCTAACACACACATTACCTCCACTCAGTTTCACAGGAAAACAACACAAAGCATTTACCAGGAGGAAGAGGTAAATAATTCTAAATTTACGCCAGCTAAATTACATCGTTTCCCAACAGTCATTAATTTATTACATTAAGTATTTTCTCTAGCTGTCGTAGCTGCCGTCCTCCATTACAATCGTAGCATCTTCCGTGATATACTGAGGTCTTTAATTTTCTGGTTATCGAAGTTGCTGGATGATTTGAAATTTCGAAGTACCAGGAGATTAGATGTTTTCAGTTTATATTCGTCGGTAGTTGGACATAGTTACAATACGATACTAAAAGGTTTCTTTTAATATTTTTACATATAAATATTTTTCTAATTCTTGTGTATGCCCAGATCTCGTTTGCTTTGCTGGATCATACGATATTTAATGTCGATTTATGATATGTCTTACGCCCAACGAATGTCTTACTTTGTCACAGTTTAGTATCAATATTTTGAAGACAGTCATTTTCAATATATGTTACTTCATTTTCCATAGAGGTTTACAAAGTAATTAACAAATTTGAACAGCAAAACTTAGAAGAATAACAGTAGAAACTTTCTTTACCAGAGCTTTTAAACTCTTCATATAACAGTAGTGTTATTTCTTTGACATAAATACTTTAAATATTCTAGTTGCATGAAAGATTCATTTGCGTTTGTCCTTCGGGAAATGTTAAATCAATTAACTTTCGAAGTTAAGTGTCAGTAGATGCCGAAATCTCGTATATCGAGTGTATGGATTCTCTTCTAATGTTCCAATTTTAGTGTTCAAATTTTAATTGTTAAAGTTGGTTCTTCGATAATCTATCTTATATTCTCCTTTTTGAAGACTTATTCTTCTGATTTTCCTTTAATTTAGCAATTGTCTTCAGATATTGCTAGAAATTTAAAAAAATCTAAAATCATATTTTTATTATTTTCTGTATTGTAATGAAATTATTTTCCTTTATTGAATTTAATTTTTCAAAACATGTAGTCTTCTGTCTCCATTTCTTACAATTCAGTGCAAATGAATTATACAATAGGTGCGTACCAGCGAAGAACTTCGGTCAATAATTCGACTGATATGCATAATTAACTGCTCCAATGGATTTCATCACTTGTCTTCCTTAATGCCAGGAACAGATCTTTACAATATAAGTACAAAAACTCTAGAGGAGAGGAATACAATGTATCACTACTCACATAAACTAAGTTACGCATTCTGAAAATGATCTACTGTTGAATAAATATTGCATTCCCTCTTCCCGTAGCAGCCCTCTCCGTTTCCCCTCACAGGCGCGACACTCTCCTCCAAACATTTTATTCAAGGTCCTCCAAATTCAAGATGATTAACCAATATTTCTTTTAAAACATATCCATTTTAAAATAGTTCTCTTTCAGAGTAAATATTCAAATTCTAATATCTCCACAATCTTCCTGTTAGTACGTATGATAATTTCTTAAAATGTCTTCGAAATTCTTTTGTTTACCCGGTGTTCTTTATGTTTTCACCGTTATCAAAGAAAAACTATTTTTTTTTAATTTTATGTAATGTCTCGATGACTGCAGTTGCACATTAAAACAATTAAGTTGTTTTATAAACTACAAATTACTTCGTTTGTGGATACAGATTTTCATGTTTGCTAATTATATATTTAATGTCTCCAGATCCATATTACCATAAATATTGCATTCTCTATATAACATATTTGATTATTCGTTTTAGTTTTCACATAGTTTGGTAGTGGCCATTTCACCTTACACACTCCTGGATTTTGTTGAAGTGGAGGCAAAATATTATTTTACGTTGCCATTTGTGTATAAATAACGTTCATTTTCATATCTTCCTATTTCACCAGGATATTTTGATTGTTTTTATTAACAGCATTAATTGTTTCCAACTAGATGAGGGCAATAGAATTGTAATCTTGAGTTTTCGATACGACATTGTTGTTCATCCCTTGTAACGTCTTTTGTTAATGGGTCAGTCATTCTTGCTTGTTGACATGCTATCAAACATTGATTTTCTTGCTAACACACACATTATGCCTATATAAATCCACAGGAAAACAACACAAAGCTTTTACCAGGAGGGAGATTAAAATACTTCTCAACGTCAGGCAAACTGAGTTACATCGTTTCTTACCAGACATTAATTTATTACATTAAGTATTTTCTATACCACTTGTAGCTGCCAACCTCCACTCCCCTCGTAGACTTTTCCCTGACGTCCTGAGATTTTCACTTTTCTGGTTCCCCTATTTGGTGGATAATTTGAAATTCTGAAATACTCCAAGATTTGTTGTTTTTATATAATTCCGTCATCAGTTGGGCATAATTTCAATAAGTTATATAAAATTTGTTTTCTTATTTCCACATATAAACATGTTTCTAAATACTGTGTAAACCAAATCTCACTTGCTTTACTAGATTATGCAAAATTTGCTGCCGATTTCAACACTGTGTTATGCCCAACGTCACAGTTTAGTATCATTATTTCGAAGATAGTCATTTTCAATATTTGATACTTGATCCTCCATATTCAAATTTTCAAATTTGCACCGCATATAATTAGTACAAAATTTTTTTAACAGGATTGTTAAAATGTTAATCTATTCATGTCAGAATAGTGCTATTTATTTAAATTAATAACTTGGAATATTATATTTGAACTAAAGATTTAATTGAGTTCGTCCTACAGGAAATGTTAAACCATTTATCCTTAGTATTTAAATGTCAGTCGATACCAAAATCTCGTATATAGCTTGCATGATTTCCTTTCTAATGTTCCAAGTCCAGTGTTTAAATTTCAATTTCCAATGTTTCTGCTGCGATTATGTACTTTATGGTGTCATATTTGAAGACTTATTGCTCCGATTTTCTATTGAGTTTGGAATTTTCTTCTGATATTGGTAGATATAAAGAAACTGTAATCTATTTTTTATCATTTCTCTCTATTGTAATGAAATTCATTTTCACTTAATTTAAGTTTCCACAAAATCGAGTCTTCTTTTTCCATTTCTCATAATGAAGTGCAAATGAATTATACCCATAGGTGTGTACCAGTGAGGAACTTCGGCAAATAATGCTATGCATAATTAACTGTTGAAAAGGATTTCATCACTTTTAATATTTACTGCCACCAACAGATCTCTACAATATAAGTACAAAATTAAACTTGAGGATTGGAATACAATGCAGCACTACTCACATAAACTAAGTAAATGATCCACTGTTGAAGAAATATTTCATTTCTCTCCCCGTAGCAGCCCTGCTCCATTTTCCCTCATAGGCGTACTCTGTCCTCCAAAAACTTTTATTCAAGGTTTTCCAAATTGAAGATGGTTAACAAACAGTTCTTTTAAAACATATTAATTTTTAAGTAGTTCTCTTTCAGAGTAAATATACAAATTCTAACATCTCCACACTCCTCTTGTTAGCTGAGATGATAATTTCTTAAAATGTCTTCGAATTGGTTTTGCTTTACGCTCTGTTCTTCATGTCTACACCGCTAACCAAATGAAGTGATTTTTTCTAATCTTATGCCATGTCTAGATTACTTGAGTTAAGCATTATAATCAATTTGTTTTTCTAAACTAAAAATTACTTCGTTTATGGATTGAGATTCTCATGTTTGTCAATTATATTTTCAATGTCTCCACATCCATTTTACCATAAATATTACATTCTCTACATAACATATTTGATTATTCGTTTGGGTTCTACACACATTTACGACGTGGCTATTTCAACTTACACGCTCCTAAATTTTGTTGCAGTGGAGACAAACCATAGTTTTACTTTGCCGTTTGTATGTAAATAACGGCCATTTTCATATCTTCTTATTTCAGCAGAGCGTTGGCATTGTCTTATAACGGCATTAAGTGTTTCCAAGAAGTGAGGGCGTTAAAATTGTAACATTGAGTTTTCGATACGGTGTGGTTCTTCATTCCCGATAAAATGTTTGTCGATACTTCAGTTACTTTCGCTTATTTACCACATGTGAAACAGTATTGGTTGGAAAGTTAGTTTACTTGGTGTGATCATAAAATGCTCCGATTGATCAAGTGGTTAAGGCTTTCAAGTCTCTTTGGAAGGATTTCTTTGGTGAATTGTTTAGTAAGAGCAAATATTGCTTCAGAATTAAACTAATCTTTGGTTCGATTCGTTTCATGAATCAAGTCTTGCAGACTCAATTTACTGAATAATTTTGAACTTTTGTGTACTCCTTTGATTTCATTTTCTTTGAACGAATCGACCAAAGTATCTCATGAAGAAGATCAGCCTTGTGTAGCGCTACATCAAAGTTTTATTTAGGTGAAGGTTTGTAGTGTCACGTGTCCAAGTTGTCCTTGATTTATAATGGTTTATTTGGTTTGGTTTTATGGCTAGTTTGAATTGAAACCAGTGGTGCAATCGGTGGGAACGCAGGGGATCGCCAATTCCCATGTAAACTAAAATATGTGTCTAGGGCAGCGTTTCTCATCCTTTTTCATGCCGCAACCCCCTTGTACCGTTCCTTCTTCCCGGCTATCCCCAAAAGTAATTTTCTTTTTGTAATAAGCGGTTTTATTTAACTTTGCATTAAGTAGCCTCCTGAAGGCATCAACACAAACACACACATCCAGTTGTTTTCTATCCTAAGGGGATGAAGGCCTCCCCCATTTCTTTCCACATATCCTGCTATCCTCATCCATGTAGCTCCTGAAAAACGCTTAATTTCATCTACAACTCTTGTATTTGGACGTCGTCTCGGTCGTTTCTTTTCCCTAGGAATCTAATGTAGTACATTTGTCGTCCACCTTCCTTTTGCTTGTCTAGCTATGTGACCGGCCCATCTCCACTTCACCGTCTTCGCAGTCTTGATTATTTCTTTTACCTTCTTTGCGTGCGAATCCATTTATTTGTTTTTCTGTTCCTCTTAGTTATTCCTAGCATGCCTCTCTCCAATGCTCTTTATGTGACTCTTAATTTTTGAGTCGTTTGCACATTCGATGTCCAAGTTTCACAGCCGTACATCATCACAGGTAATACACATTGATTATAAAATTTACGTTTGAGACACACTGATAGTTAGCTTTTGAAAATAAAGTGTAATCTTCCAAACGAACTCCACGCCATTTTGTATCTTCAATTTATTTCATCCGTCAACTTGGCACTCGATGTTTTGAGCTGTTTTAAGTAAGCATACTCATCAACTATGCCTATTGTCTCTACATGAATCTTTATATACTGTTTATTAAATCGTATAATCAGTTATACGATTTAACACTTGCTTACGAGACATTGAAGATTTGAAATTGTAAAAATAGTCTTTCTAAACTAAATTGTAATCCTCCTTTTGAGGATTCACTAAATACGAATCTTGCTTATGGGAAAATGAATGTAATTTCAGTGGACCACTTTTCCTTGTCTAATGTTGTTAATTAGTACCAAGAAATTAGGTCAGACGCCGATTTCTGTCTATAAAATATTGTACCATATCTTGATATCCTTTCCCTTTAGTTTGAACCACCAAAAGGTGAGTTTTGTGAGCAGTTTTAAAAGATGTCATGGAATTATCTGGAACACTCTCACTTTTACCAGTTTGTTTCTCACTTACACGAATTAATAAAGAGTATGTCTATTAAAAACGTGCTATTTAGGACATGACTGGTTACCTAACTGAAAATTACTTCATAAAGTGTATCACAAAAATTGAACCTGACATTTTGAAACTTGTTAAATCAAAATAGGCTAAGATTTTGGACTAAACCTAGTAAACTTGTGCAACCTTTCGTAAGATTTTAATTATTATTGTCCTTTTTTGTGTGTAATATTTGCTTTTCATTTGCAAACAAGACAGTCGATTTACTAAATTTGGTAATAAATATCCTAATTATATTATAGAAAAACTATTCAACCAATTACATTATATTCATTAATTATGAAAACAAGTAAAATAAAATACCTTCTGTGAAATTTATTGGATTTAGCATACAAAACACTAGTTAAATTTATTTTTTCAACTCTTCTCGCGAATCCCTTGTACACAACCCACTTCCTTCTTGGGGGTCGCGACCCCCATGTTGAGAAACCCTGGTCTAGGGGAACTTGAAAGATTGCAAAATTAATACTTCAAACAACTTTTTTTTATGCTTCCGAGACCTTTTGTCACGAAGTTTTTAAATCGGGAATCAAAACGATGTTTCATTTTTTATTAGCAAGTCTGACAGTGCCAAAATGAAGTAAGTAGTTCTACTCTTTAGAAGGGCAAACATAACTCGCCGCAAACTGGAAGTTGCAATCTATTTTTATAATCCGCAGTTAGCATGGGGAAAATTTTCTGCGTTCCCCTTACCTTTCATTTTGCAATTCGCAGTTTCCATAGCGAAAACAAAAAGAATTCCCCTTAGAATTTTTTGCAATTCCCAGTTTCCACAGGGAAAACATTTCTGCGTTGTCCTTACCACTATTTCCGTAATCAACAGTTTCCATGCGGGAATGTTTTCTACGTTCTCCGAGTAAAAATCTCCATCTCCATCATTAATTGAAACTATTCTGCGTTGGAACTGACAAGGAATACATTCTGCATATTCTTAAATTCTACTCTTTCTATCTGGAGGAAAGTGAGTACGTATGTTACTATTATTTGATGCTGGTCTATTTTTGGTTGGATAAGTGTAAGTGCAATTTGAAACATTTTTAATCAATGGAATACTTATCCGCACATTGATAATATTTGTTTGTATCTTGAATCATTCTAGGATATATATATATATATTTAGAAAAAAGAACTATTTTTTGGAAGAGTACCAGTAATACATTTTTAGTTAAAACGTTTCTTCTGAATTTAGTTGGAATTTATTCTCAGAAATTTATTTTCTGTTTATGCGAGTTACTTACTTACTTACTTATTCTATGGCTAACGGAACTCGCAAGTTCATCCCCGCAGTAACAAACGTTTAACTTAGGATTCTATCCTGTGCAACATGAAGCCAGTTTTCAACACAAAAACCTACTTCTTGAAGATCCCTCCTAATTGTATCCTCCCAACGCGTCTCGGTTTTTTCTAACTATATCTTTCATTCCGGCTTTCCAACCAAGATGGAAGAAAGAAGAAAGTCAAAATATGGGCTAACACTTTTATTCTTCGAGTATCTCTAAAAATTTCCAAGTAATGTACTAAACAACAAGTGCAAATATATTTGTAATATGTTTACTTTAAAATGTAGTTGCAAATTTAGCTTATAAACCCAGGACTATGAAATTAAACACATATTTTACAGAGGTGTCATAATCTTGACTTTTGAAACACTGGTCTAAGTATGGGCTACACTTTAAAGTTACCTTAAATAATTTAGAAGAAATTTTAACAGTACAAAATAATGTTCAAGGGTGATATAGTGATGATAAATGAATATTTACAGAAGTCAGAAATAGTCCTCCTTGTCTGCACCAGCGCATTCTTTATGTGCTCAACTCGAACACATAATACACATAACCCATATGTCTTCCTGTGTGTTCAGAGAATATCCTGTAGCAGAATATACAATTCGTATCTTCATCATCTGCCTCTTTTTGTGCAGCTGGCGTATCAAAGTAAATATCTTCATCATCACAAGGATCTAGATCAGAAAACATCATCCTGGATTTTTCTGAACCTGATTCTTGTCTTGTGAATTCCAAAGATCCTTGTCTTGTGAATTCCAAAGATCCTTGTTTCCTTTTCCGTTCAGGTATATTCCATTTTTAATTGTTCAGCTCTTTGCTCAACTGAACTAAAAGATAATGTCTCCATTTACTAGATTCCTGCTTTTCCAAGGAAGCTATAATTGTTTCTTAGTATGGATTATCCGTTATAACAGTAACACTTCCTCGTTTTCTAAGTCAATTGCTGACATTTTCTTTATGACAGGAACTGTAGTTTTGAAATTCCAAGTAAGAGAAGAAAACTCTTAAAATGAAGATGCAGATAGGCAAGATAACCCATATTTAGACCATTCATAGGAGCTGCTTCGTGACGCAACATAAGTCAGTACGCAATATTATTTTCTTATACTGACTACTAGTGCTGTCTCAACAGTTTATTTTGCAAACACTCGTGATTTATGTTCATCTATTCCAACTCTCGCAATTGTAAAGTATTACCGGAAGAATAACCGTTCTGTATATTTTCAGTTTCAACTCTCTTTGTACTAATCCCGAGATTAGGGGTTTCTGGACTGAATAGAAACATGCGTTGCTCCATACTAAGCGACTTTTATTTCTTCCGTTACCTCGTTTTTGCTTGTTACATACGCTCCCAAGTATTTAAATTTGTTTGCTTTCTCTATGTTCTCATCCCTAATTGTTATGCATCTATTTCCGTTATTCCCTATGTTTCGACTTATCGTGTATTTTGTTTTCTCTATGATTATCTGTAGACCTATCTTGTCGCAAGCTTCTACTAAGATGTTACTTTGTCGTGCCTCTATATCTTCCCTAATTAAATCTACATCATCTGAGGACACGAACAGTTGATTCATGCCATTCAACGTTGGTCCCTTTTTTGTCCTCTTTTAATTTTAAAATCGCGTATTCTAAAGCAAACAGTAGTGGTGACAAGGCATCAACATCACAGGTATCACCTTGTTTCAATCCGTTGCAAATCTTGAAACTATCTGACATATTCCTACTCATACTCTGCTTATGGGGTCGCTGAGTAACGTCCTCACTAGTTGAACCAGTTTTTTCAGATATCCAAATCGTACCAGTATACTGTATAACTTTTCCCTTTTGATAGAATCATAAACTTTCTTAAAATCAATGAATAGTTGGGGAACAGTTCCACTGTATTCCCTTTTCTTTTCCAATATTTGTCTCAAGGCAAAAATCTGATCCAATGTGGACCAATTTTTTTAAATTCACTTTGGGAATCTCCAATTATTTCATCTACGTATACGCTTGGCGATTTAGCAGTATATTACTAAATACTTGTAACATGTTGGGAGTAATAAGATTCCGCGGCAATCTTTACAGTACGATTTATCGCTTTTTTTAAAACCTAAATTATTATTGAGGTCTTTCATTCCTTCCAAGCTCCTCCTTTCCGCATATTAGATTTATCAATTTATGCAGTTCCTTGATTAGTGCCGTTCCTCACGCTTTAATTAATTTGGCTGGAATATTGTCTATTCCCGGATATTTGAATCTTTTTTATTCTTTTATTGACATTTCGACCTCGATCTCACTAGGTTCGGGTATCCACAGTTCTGCGGTATATATTTTAAATACCTTTGTTTGTTCTCCGTTGTGTATATTAAGAAGTTTATCGAAATAACTTTTCCACACATCGATAATTTTAGTCGGATCCGCCTGAAGATCTCAGCGTTCATTTCTAATCATTTCTAATCTCAGCTTGTAACGTTTTCTTAACGAGTTTACCCCTTTGTATAGACCTCGTATGTTATTTACCTTCCCATTTTCTTCTATCTTCTGCGTCATATATTCTAGCTTTTTGTTTCTGAACCCGCATGTGACGTTGCGTTTCGCGTTACTCTAACGGATGGACTTGCTTCGCTTTTATTACTTAGCCATCGTTGCCTTGCTTGTTTCCGTTCCTCGGGATGCTTAAGGCATTCTTCATCAAATCAAGGCATGTTTTTGTGCTGTCACTTCTTACCTACACTTTTCTTCGCTGCTCCCTTCACTGTATCATGAATTTGCCTTCCACATCTTACTTACATCAATTTCACTATTAATTTCATCATTATTACTACTCGAGTTGGCTATGATTTCAAACCTATTTGAGACTTCAAGTTGGTAATCTGCTTCTACGCTTGGGTTATTTAATCTTTGACTTCTAATTTCAGTTGTTTTGATCCTTTGATTTCTCTGTTCGCAACCTTTCCCTCACTTTTGTCATAACTGATAGTGTGTATCACCTTTTACTCATCTGTGAGGCCTAATGTCCATTATGTTCGTGGGTCTTTGTCTGTCTATTAATACGTGATCGCTCTGGTTGAATGTTTTACTATCCAGAGATACCTATGTGTATTTGTGTATGTCTTTGTACTGAAAGTGCATGCTCTTTACTAGTAGGCTTTTATCGCGGAAGTTAACTGTCTTCCTCCACTGTTGTTGGTGATTTCGTGAACCTGTATTTGCCTATAGTATGTTTATGATTCTCCTCCCTCCCTACCTTAACGTTGAAATCAACCATCACAATTTTCGCATTATATTTTGGTAATCTGTCAAACAAACTTTGTAGCTCCTCATAAAACGTATCTTTGTCGTTATCATGAGCCTGCTCGGTCAGAGCACAAACATTTATTAAAACCGTGTTACACCATCGGTTACTTATCGTAACGTGCGACAGTCTTTCGTTGACGAAGTCTATATTCTTAACCGCCGGAAGGATGCTGTCCTTAATTAGGAAATCTGTTCCGAAATTATGAGACTGTTTCTTCGTAGTAGAAAGTGTATTTGCGCTGTTGAATGCTATCCTGACCCTCCCGTCGGACTTCCTGTATCGCTAATAGCTATGTCGAGCTCGTACAGTTTAGTAAGGTCACCTGACGTAAGTCCGATTTGGATATTTTTCACCTTAGTTTGGATATGAACGCTACTGATTCCTATCTGCAGGTTCTAATCTACAAATTAGGTTTATATGTGGTTTGTTTTGTTTTTCTTCATATGCTTACAGGGTGAAGCCCATTCAAACATTGATAGAGTCGTTTCTAAGAAACACATTTTTTTCTGTTATTAAGTTGCAAAAACGACAGTAGGCCTACTCTTACGTAACATGTGGGCTCAAAATCTCAAGGTATTGAAATAACAGCATTTTGAAGGGAACCAACAATTTTATTCCTTCGCATTGCCACACAGGAAAAATACCAATAGTTTTGATCCTCTTATAATGTTAAAGTGCAAATTTGAAAATCTGTACCAGTGGTTCTCAACCGCTTTGCCTAGGCACACTACTGTGTAGAGAGGTTTACTAGATGTACCGCGAAACTTCAGAGACTTCGTGATTTGCTTGTAAAAGTAAAATCAAATAATTTTACTCAATACTCATTTTAAAAAAGGAACATGAAAAATTATTCATGAGCCTAAACATATTTATTTTACAAATAAATTATTGGTTTGTTTATGCCTTACAAGTTCGTGACTAAGTTTCCGACATTGTTACCAACTCGTACGATAGTGTGCCGTGGGAATGCACTATAACGGAAAGTGTTTTTCGAACAGAAAAAGGTTTGGAAACCGCTAACCTATTCTGCATAAAAAGGTAGATCCAAAACTGATAATTCGGGTGTTGTTTCAAAAACCATGTTTTTTTAAACAAACCAGACTTTTGGAGGTTTCTTACAACATTGTTTATTACTTTTGGTAAAAGGTCGGTATTTTATTTTTCTCCCAAAATCGGATGTAATGGTAAACGTACCTTTCAACGGGAATATGCTTATGCATGTTCTCAAATGAGAAAGGAAAACAATTTGATAACTTTAGTTTTTAAAAAACATGCTTTTTACGAAATTCTTAAATTCGATTTCTAAATAACAAATAAAATATATAGCAGTTTATTGTTCTCCAAAATGTCCCTAAATTATCCATAATTAAAATTTATCAAAATGTAATGCTTAGTGAAACTTAGAAAACAGATGCAATTAGAGGGAAACCTGAAAAGTGAGAAAACAGAGCCGACAGGAAGATCCGAATCTTCTTGGAATCCAATACGTGAAATTCATTTCAACATATTTTATGATATTTGAATACATATAGTCATTGCAAATCCCTTGAAACACATAATAAACATTACTTCTTAAACTAATTCATCGGCATGAGCCATATAAACTAGCGTCTAGCAACATGAACTTATTTTTCTTCAAGCTTTTACCTTCATCACACCGCATTGTGTCGAGATGCTGATCCGAAACGGTCCTTGCCGACTCCCTTTCCACATCCCTCCCCTCACGCATCTAGTCTGAGCCAAAGATTCTTGAAGGTCGTAAATACAAGTTAATTTTCTGTATTTAATTACGGTATCCCTAAAGTGTTGTGGAAGAGCTTTAGGTTTGTCCGCGATCTAACATCCATGGCCCACTAATGTTTTTTTTTAAATTGTTTAAATAACCAGCATTGTATCTCCTATGGTAACTAGCACAGGCATTTGAGACCGTTCAGTCCTGGCCAAAAAGATAATGCAGTGAAAAATGTATGCTAGAAAGAAACGGTAAATAAGAGTGAAAGTGACAAACCAGACATTGCTATGTGTAAGGGTGTCGATATAGCAGTAACTGTCAGCGTGTGATATGTCCAGTTTCTTACAAGTGCACATAAGAATTTGAATTTCTTTTAAAACCTTTTGGCAACTATACCTTAGGCTGAGATAAGGGTGGAGAAAGGAGAGGAGTTTAGATTAGTTTTAAAGGCACATCTCCGCGTTAGTCTGGTATAACTGATGAAAATCCTGGATACATCTGTCAGAATCGCCTGCCGCTGGGATCCAACATTATACACCCAAATACATACCAACGCTCTTACCAATTGAGCTAGTGTATCTAGGAGAAGTTTACTGTAAACAAAGAATGAAGGTTTAAAATAGGATAAACTAATCCTGCTAAGAGGGCCTGTATTTTAGTATTCCCCGACCAGATAGATCAAGATCTCGGTTCCTGAATTCACATCTGAAGTCAGTTTCCCTTCTACTTTTCTTTCTGATTTAGATGGAAGAATGAATTCTAAAAATTGGAATAAGCTAATGCAATGAAAAGTACAAATCAGTTTTAGCGCTAAACAGCGACCGAATGGATTCAGGACGCTGAATTCAAATCTGACTTCAGTTTCACTCTCCTTGCTTTTATTTAGGTCCTAATCTGTGTTACAGGCGATAGGAGAATGTTAAAACGGGACTAATAAACTTTTGGAGATCTGTTAAAAATCATTTCTCTTTCTCGTTGTTCAGTACAGTATGCTGTACGTTGAGAAACACTTTTTTATCATAATTGTTTTATTTAAGGTTTCTTGTAATAAAAACAAAAAGAGAATGGAAAGAGAAAAAGAAAGATAATAATCGTAAACAAAGAAAGAAAGAATGATATAATAAAAAAGAAGCTTAGTTCAACGATGCATTGTCACTTTTGTATTCCTGTTGCATGGTGTTGTGTTTTTACGAAGGCATGGCGATGTTGACAAAGAACGTTATTGCACCATGTATTGACTGATCACTTGCTTTCAAGCGTATCGGATACCCATAAGCTTCTGTACAATGCGATTATATGTGTTTGTATCGAGAATCATATCTCAACAACGAGGTGGATTAGGAGTCTCACATACCTTAGGTCCTGCTGCGTAGTGTGATGCACTGTATGTATGGAACAGAGCCTACTTATTTAAAAATATGTACCTGGAGATGCTGCATAAGACAAACAGTCCTGAGAGGCATGCTCCGTGATTTTTGCCTACACACGTTGCATATTCCATGCCTCGCCGTTCGATCAATATAAATTGCATAGGTGAATACTAAACGTATAAGATCAGTACGCGAGTTTGATGAGCATTTAGAGTTTATCTGTCAATTTAGAGTTTTTGGTCTTTCTTTATAGGTCAAGTATGCTGTTGCATATTTTGCAAGTCGACTATTTAGGACATAGTAATTCTCGTTCATTTCCATTATTTGTGAAAAGGACTCATGCGCAGTAATCCTTTCCTTGTTTGTTCGATATTCCTATATTGTGGTAGATGGTAGTACCCTATAACTATGTCGGTATACTTAGTACGGACCAGCAAGACATTCATGATTTCCTTCTTTTTATGTTTTACCGTTACTTACCATCAACTTCATATACTGATAATCCAAGTACACTTAACTAACGTGCACTTTCACGTTAAGTGTCCCGAAAAAGGTTCACAATATGTTCTAGTTTTACCACGTTTTTAGAGCATAATATATTAATTTTTCGCGAAATTAATATGAACTATATCACATTTTTAGTGCACAACATATGAAATTTCTGTGTGCTGATGCCCAATTCATGTACAAAAAATTCACTTAATAGTGGCAAATATACTACAAGTGATCTGAAAACGTACTCTAGATAATGTGCATTTCGGTAAATATGAACTTAATGTATGCAAAATATGTGCTAAGGGTAAGAAACCAATAAAAACACACATTGAGCACACAAAAAACTCACCATTTTTTAGTAGGTTCACATAAAGTTCACTTTTGATGATGTTTTTGTATGCTTGTTCAGTGTATTTACACAGGTTTAGTGCCCACTTCACAAATATCTACAAATAACGTACGACTCACACATTACATACATAGTCGTTATATTAAATTATATGTTTTCCGATACTTCTCTCAGTGTTTCTATATTGCATCAGAGAACGCTAATGAAAGTTCACATGCAAATGGACGCATCTGCACCATGAAAAGTAAGGCTGGACTTTAGATTCTCCCTCGAATCGCTCAACTGGCTTCGTACAGTTAGAGTAGCTCAGCGAAACATAAATTAGTTACTGAATCCATACTGTAATTTGGCTTAATGTCACATAAGGTAACTGTAAATTTAGATTATGTAGGGTCATTTTCACATTCGAAAATGTAAATTCCGTTTGAAAGTGAAAAGAGATTCAACGTTTAAATAACATATATTATGAGTACAATTTCCCATGTAAATAATTTTACACATTAGACCTTCTTGAACTCTGTAAACTAGGAAGATTTTTGTCACCTATCTTATTGAAA
Organism: Lepisma saccharinum; assembly: GCA_022664845.1. Lineage (NCBI taxonomy): Eukaryota > Metazoa > Arthropoda > Insecta > Zygentoma > Lepismatidae > Lepisma > Lepisma saccharinum. The sequence goes on from JAGDQP010027369.1 coordinate 24,932, forward strand.
GATAAATGATATGTGTTTTAGATGTCTATGATCGTTTCTAGTCTAGGACAATAAGATTGACCTACTTGTTTACATTGACGGATTCTAGTTTATATATATACAGTATATATATATATATATATATATATA
>JAGDQP010027370.1:0-25059 GCA_022664845.1 Lepisma saccharinum
TGGAAATAATTCAAATTTATGAAGTAATTTTTATTTTGTCTGGCATGAAATATAGCATTGCTTAAAACGTTTCTGTTTTCAAAGGATTTTATATTATACTTCTAACAATTTGTTCACAATAAACATATTTTTATGTGACGTTTGATATGGTTCGCATTGTATGATTAAAATGAAAATTATTTATAATTATTGCTCTAAAGTGCGACTACACAGCCAATTAAAAATAAAATATTTTTTCATGAATTCGTCTAAATAGCCGATTAGATATTATATTGAATATTTCTGCTACAAATCTTGTTTACCTTTCCATTATATTCGGTATGGGTAATATGGCTCTGGTCAGCTATATCTTTTTATTATAGGGAGTTATAGTATAGGAATATTTACTATTTAATTTTCGAAGATGAGCACAACAACTTTCGAACATATAAAAGAAGTTCTATTCAACTAAGCCAACAATATCAATATTCTTCTAATGCTAGAATCTTTGAAAATAACTCATGATTTCCGTACCTCACATTACTATTGAGTTTTGGAATCTAGCAAATATTCCCTTTCCTTAAAAAACGCGACTTCAGCAAGATAAAGAAATTCCGAAAGACAACTTGAACATTCCTATTTTTGAATAACCTACGTTTAAGAATATTACTTACATGCTAGTATTCTAGTATTAAGTTCGAGGAATACTCAAACTGCGAAAGTAGTTCATTTCACAGAACATTTAAATTTTATATCGTTAATTTTGCTATGCGCGATTGAGTATTTTCTGCTAAGTGCAAAGTACTACTTATTCTCTCCAACAACGAGTGTGCACCATCCAGAACATCTCGTCAATATTGAAGACCTGAATTCCAAAACATCCCAAGTTCACCAGAGCATTTTTTAGGAGGAACAAAAGCACTGCAAGGACTTTTGTTGTTATTCTATTCAACTCAAATATTTTTTATTGAATAAAATGTTTTCAGTCTAATTTAGGATGTAATATCTGGTGTAGTAAAAAGTAATCCATTATTTATGCATGACATTGAAGGCTTGACTTACAATAGTTAAAATGATCCGATTTAGGTCACATATGCGCCGTTTTGTTCGATAACGTGTTGTCATTTGGAAGGTAATATCATGATGCCTCTCTCATAGAAGCCCTTGTCCCTATTGGCAAGAAATTGAGACAGTCGATGTTCACAAGCCTCTCTTCACGTGAATTTTTCACCAGCAAAGTGTTCGCCATGGACAGGAACAGATGGTAATCACTTGGTGCCAGGTCCGGACTATAAGGTGGATGCATAAGGACCTCCCAACCAAGATCCCGGAGCTTCTGGCGAATCACTATCGATATGTGTGGCCTGGCGTTGTCCTGGTGGAACACAATGCCTCTCCTATTGGCCCAAGCTGGGCGCTTCTGGGCGATTGCTGTCTTCAGACGGTCCAATTGTTGACAGTATAGTTCCGAGTTAAGGGTTTGGCCGTAGGGGAGCAGCTCACAGTAGATAATTCCCTGCCAATCCCACCAAACACACAGCAATACCTTCCTGGCCGTCAATCCTGGCTTGGGCACCGTTTGCGCCGGCGAAAGCGCTTCGACCACGACCGTTTTCGCGTGACGTTGTCGTAAATGATCCAATTTTCATCACCAGTCACTAACCGCTTCAGAAATGGGTCGCTTTTGTTGCGATTCAGCAGCGATTCGCAGATGGAAATTCGGTCCATGAGGTTTCTTCGCGTTAACTCGTGTGGCACTCATACATCAAGCTTCTTTTTGTACCCAGCCTTATGCAAATGGTTCCACACGGTTTTTTGTGCAATGTTTAGCTCTTGGGCAATCGAAACAGTGCTAACATGACGGTCAGACGCGACAATGTCCATGATTTTATTGAAATTTTCGACACGTGGCCTTCCAGTGCGTGGTACACCTTTGACGTCAAAATTACCGGAACGGAATCAACGAAACCAAAATTGCGCGTGATTGGCTGTTACAGTATCAGGACCATAAACACTATTCTCATTTGCAGCCGCCTGGCTTGCGTTTTCGCCTTTATCGAAGAAAAACTGTAAAATATAGCGTATTTTCTCTTTGCTAGTGTCCATTTTGACGCGCGCTCACACAACACTGAGTCAACTCATCACAACTATCTGAACAGTGTTTGTAGCACGCAATCTCATCGTTTGAGCGCCATCTCGTTGAACCCGATCGTACTTATACAACGCGAGCTACAGATTACTGAAGCCATCTATTGGCAAAATAATGGATTACATTTTACTACACCAGGTATTTTAACGCGCCTAGAAATATCGTGCACTGATGGGCTACTTAATCTCAAACCTTCAAAATCTACATCAAGTACCTTTACTTTAAAAGCAAATACCACCATATCATCATATGAAATATGTGTCCAGATCATCCCGTGTTGAGCATTATGAAGATCTTGGCGTTGTGTTTGACAGTAATTTATCATTTCTTAATCACATTGACTACATCATTTCAAAAACCATGACAATTCTGTCTGATGCATAAGTTCACTGATATCACTAGCATGCTTGCACTAAGAACAAATTTCTTAAGTTGTATTTTGACGATTACTGATTACTCCTCATATATCTGGTTATTGGCACGTGACAGTAATCTCTTAAGTTTAGATAAAATCGTGAATTTCTTCATACGTAGAGTAAATAATAGATGCTTTCTTTATCTCGCCTATGGAAAACTGATCTGCTTTCTAACTTTCAAGTAAATGTTCTCACTACTAGCAGTAAACTTTCCGATCTTTGATTTCTTTATAACGTAATGTTCCCACAAATGACCTTTTCCCATTGTTTCAGTTACGTGTTCCGAGAGCTAATAGCAAGTCAAATGAATATTTTACATTAGAACTCCAACGTTACCTTTAGAAAAGGAATCATTCCTAAACAAACTTTACATACTTCGCCACTCACTGAAAAACCCTTGTGACGTTTACCTTCCCAATACCACTTTTATGAAACTTTGTGAAAGGGAGTTATCTTAATATCACATGTATTGTATTTTTTGTATTGTTTCTTTTCAGTTACTGTTCTTTTGTTTATATTATTATTTTTTATACATTTTTTGTTACTTCCTAGTGTAAAATTGGTAGCACATGCTTTATCTATGATGTGCACTTTAAATTCATAAATACAACACACAAATAATAAAATTAAGTATGGTCATGCTTCTGAAATCAGGGGCGTCTCGAGAATACCAATGTGGAGGACTCCAAAATTTAAATGGCAAATTGTTTTGATTTTGTTTCTTTTGAAGCAATCGTTTAATGTTGAACAATTTCTAGAGGAAACACTTTTCTATAGCTCATCATACCGTTTGGCAGCTAGAAGACCCAATTGGTGGTCAAAATTAACAAAGTTTAGAGGAGTTTCAGGACTTTTCGGATGCTTTAACTCAAAGGAAATTGTAAATAAAGTTCCAAACTAAAGTGAAATACTAAATATAGTATGAGGAATCAGAGGCTGAAATTATCGAGAACGGACCCCCCGGAATAATGTTACGGGGAGGCAACTTGAAAATTTTAAATAGAAACCATGCTTGAATTTGCTTTCTTTGAAACACATAAAACTTTGAACAACTTTCAGTCGAAACATTGTTTAATATGTCGTAACGATTGGCAATTACGAGAGTTAATTGAAAGGCAAACAGCTAATTTACGAAATTGCTCTTATAATTGAAGACTTTTAAAAATATTACCTCTGAAAGTGTGTTTCAAAGGATGCAAAATCGAACATTGTTTCTACTTAAAATTTTGTAGTTGCCAACGGTAACAGAGTTCCCGTGACGGCCCTGTTTTTGAACTTTTCTCAATTTTATTTCGCATATCACATTTAGTATTTCAGTTTAGATTTGAACGTTTGTTTGCTACAGAAGGTCGATCTGTGTACATGTGTCCAATTTAGAACTAGCACATACTTTACGAAAATCCACGGGGCCACCATCTCTTGATCTCAGTGTGATCAATACGTGTCTTGGCAATAGCCCTGCACTGTATCTTGTATTGTAGAATGCTATGACAAAGTACAGGAAGTGGAATCCTCTGCCACTCCTCCTTACAGGCTTTCCACAGGCCCAGGACAGTGATGACACGACGAGATGAAAGTGCCATTTTCAGTAGACCAAATCCGCAGAAATCCACAGGACTGGCATCCGGTGACTTCACCGCCATATCGTGAAACTGAATAGCCTGAATGCCGATGTCTTGCGCCATGTTTTGCAGGATGTTACGGGTATAATGAGACGTATGGGATGAAGCCTTAACCATATGCACAGAGAATTGATAGATGCAATTTCCATAGAAACGAGGCAGGTTGTTTGTATAAATTGGGATCAGGATATGTTTCTAAAAGAAGGCAGAGTTGATTTTGCAGTTTTTAGAGAACTGATGAATAGTTAACTTATATTGATAGCAGAATCCCCCAACAACTATGAATCCCTTCGAGAAAGTTGCTTTGCAATGACGGATGAACTCCGGACGGGATTTTGCATCACGTGAAGCGTAACTGATTGCTCGAATTTTGCCAGTCTGATAAATACCTCATCGTCCCCTTCCCCTCTAGTGTAGCCAAATATTTCCACTTTTCCCCGATAAATGACGTTCGTAGAGGCACCTATGTTGGTCTTTCTCTGACACCGATGGGACGCATTTAATTAATGTCCACGAATTTTAAAAACCTTTCCGAGGCTCAACTTATCACACAGGTTGCGGTTCAAAGTTACTGTGCCACGTGGAGTCGTGTGACCATCACACGTTACAGAGGGTAATTTTCCTGGAGGTCTATTCGACGCAAACTATGAGACACAGGAGACGTCACTGTAGTGCACGCTCGCTCCCTAGTTTCATTCTTGAGTAATTGAATCGCTCCTAACTATTGGTTCTTATGCCGATTAATATGTCCTTGATAGGTAACAAATCCATTACGCATCCATGGTCTTTGCACTGTTTCTGAATTTTAGACACCGAGTGATTCGCTTGGGAAAGTGCAGTTACGTAGCCCTCGCGAAACTGGTTGACCTTTGGAAGCATGATCCACACAACAAACACTTCCGATATTGATTCACTGCTACGGCCTTCTGACTTCCTTCTGCGGGTTTAACCACTCGGTTCGGTCTATTATGTGAGCAGAGAGGACGATTCAAAATTGAACACATGTACAAGGATCGACCTTCTGTATTCTTTGTTAGTTAGAACATCCAAAAATTCCCAAACTTTTCCTCACCATGTTATTTTTTACTATCAATCATGTGTTCTATCTTCCAATCGGTATGAGCTATATAATTATAACAAAATAAATAAGAATAGTATAGTTATTTAATATTGTTTTTTTTTTTCTAAATCCTTATTATCATAAACATGACTTAAATAAGAGAAGCTACGTTTAATATCCCATATTTTTTATATTAATCAGTATGTACTTTCAAGAATTTTCCAGACATTTTTTTTACTTAAGGGAGTGTAATTTAAAGATTGAATAAGTGTTTTACAATTACTTGTATATAGTTCAGCCGCTATTATTTCATATACGTATAATACAGGTTTGCTTATACTCTTAATCTAGTTTTCGCTTAGATTTCATATACAAATTATAAATGTATATTAAAATAAGCTACGATTTCATTATGATTTTTTTTTCAATTAGCAGTTTTCAAAGTCATGCGATCTCAATTTTAAATAAGTCTCCAAAAACTTTGATTTCAATACGCAAAGTCTCCCCCTGATAAGCATACTCGATCTCAAATTTTAAATGAGTCAGCAAAAACTTTAATTTCAGTAAGCAAAGTCTCCTCCAAATAATTATTATTATTTAATAGGTTCCATTTCAGCAAGTCACTGTTAAACTAAGCAGTGATTTTGCCAAATGTTCAAAGAAATTGAATTACTTGCCTGAAATAACGGAAACCAGCCTTAATACTATATGATTATATTTACTTTGAGAATATTGTAGATAAGTATTTTTCAAAAAACATATTTCTTTTCTCTTTCATATAAAATAATTACAAGTATTCTTAATAGAAACTCTAGCTTTTTCAGCTTGATTTAAAAAAAAAAAATATTTACACAAAAGCTTGTGAAAATAAGTATATTTAATATACATAGGAAAGTTAAAATTCAACTCTTCTCACATCACACCTCCTTTGCATGCCATAATATTTTAATCTTATCGCTCGAGATGGTTTACAATTATCACTGCTGTTCAGATTATTTCCGCACGGTACAAAAATGTTATCATTATTAAATTGGCGGCGGTCGGCGTTATATGCAAATATCTTAGCAAACTGATAATGCTCAGACACCTGTGTTTGAGTTCGGATACTATTACTTGTAGATGATTAGGTGTGATTCTACTAAATTGCTATAATTATTATTACTTCTTCAACTATTATTATTATTATTATTATTATTATTATTATTATTATTATTATTATTATTATTATTACTATAAGCTTGAATAGTGTATATGTATGTCGTGTTATTCCTCTTCTCTGTTAAACATCTACCCAATTAATGTAAAAGCAGCAAATAAAACGTTGCGGGCCTAAAATATAATTATTTACATTTTTGAATTTTCCATATAAACATAAGCTTTATGCAAGATAAGTTTCCATGTTTACTTGTTAAGCAAAGGCTTATAGGATTTCGTTCAATGTTCTCGCATTGATATTTTATTCATTCATCAACACCACGAGTAAATTGTTCGCCAATCTGTATCTTTTCAATGTTGTAAAATGCTATCTAATTTTTTTATAAAACCATATACTTCGTACCAATCGATAGTATAAATAGAAATTTATTGACTTGATTAATGATTTATTGACGATGTGAATCCTTACACCAGTGATTCCACTAAAACTTTCAGTCTGTAGGGCTGTAATGTCAGAATGAGGAGGGCTATAATTTTAAGTTTTTTTTTCGCTGCTAGTCTCTAAATATAATCCTTTAATATTAAATCCTCTCAGCTTCGATATCAACGATAGTCATAATAAAGAAATAAAAAACATATTTTAAAGCTTACATTGAAGATCGTTCGATCAAACGTAAGCGTCTATTCATGCATTCTCAAATCTCGTTTAATAATCAGATCAAATTGGACTTCGTGGATGCAAGTCGTCTACAATCAAGCTTAAATACAAGAATTTATTCCTTCGTGCAAGGGCCAGAATAAAAGATGCGGTTTCGCATTCCACAATATTACCTAACTTCAAGTTAAACTAAATTCAACTCTATTTTCTCATTTGCACAATACAACATAAGTGATAGGGTATTGTGTATGCCTGGACGACTATTTTTTTTTAATAATATGGACTGACGTCAAGGGACAACTGTTTAATATATTTAAGATAATCTAGATATTACTTTAGAATTTATGAAACGCATGTTTGAAATGCATTTCCACTCATAAATATTGTCTTATCCTAAGTCGACCATACTTAAAAGATGCCTAAAGGTCATAAATAATTATGTCTCAGCTTCATAAGTAAATCAAAAGTGTACAACAAGTATATTTTATATGAAGTAATTATTCCTATTATCCGTTGCATGTCCCGGCTTTGATGCACAGTGTGGTCTCAAGCAGTGTGCGTTCAGTCAAGATTATGACAACTCGAGAGACAAATATCAATAAAATAGTGGCAATCAAAATGGCAATGTTCTTTGAAATTCCACCAATATTTTCATTTTCAGAGCGCTTTCACTTATATATTACAATCAAATCGAATACTAAAGTCTGCTTTATATTCCACCTCATCTTCGAAGATAGAGGCGGCCATAACTATAAAAAATATGTGTACCTCAACATCCCGTCCACATAAAAATATATTTAAGTTCAGCAGGACAAACAATACAGGTAAGCATGTTAAACTGTATGTTATATCCTTACGACAATATATGCAACTGATAAAACATACTGGCAAATCATCACCATTTCACCTTGCTCTGACACCTTGCTCAAGACCTGCCTTTCGGCAGAACACCCATCATCGTGAATTTTAATAATTAATTAAGCATCAGTATTTCATTAAGTCATGATAAAATATTCGCTTGGTAATCGAAAGGGCCTAAGATCCATTATAATGAGTTACATCAAACAACATAATGCAAATCATAAAAAAAAAATGTTTATTTCATTTCTTCCATTGCATTTGTCTTGATCGTCTCAAACTAGCCTGTCCTAGGCTCGATTCCTAATAGTGACATCAAATGTTTCCAAAGAGTTTTAGTCTACACCAACACACAATATGTCTTATCATGGATCAGAGATTCCGTTAAAATCTCTTTCAGTATTCTCTCCCCCCTCTACCGTATTTAAGCCCCAGTTCGACTGTAAGTAAATTAAATTAGAAATATTTGAATGGTTAAAAACAATGTTTACTAAGGTTCTTCATTTGTGACTATTACAATTAAGCTTTTACAATCAAATTGATTAGGAAAGTGTCCTTCGTAATTGTTCGCCAGTTTTGCATGGTAAAAGTGATTCAGCATAAGACTGTAACTGAGATATAAATGATTGTCTTGCCTTCACTTCTTCCATTCAAATATAAGGTATATTTAATTCCTAACAGCCGCAAAGAACACAGGCGCACACGCTAAAGTGTATACCTTATACTTAAAACTTCGTTTTCAAACAATAAAATGCAATGCTAAACCACAATCAATTCACCTAACTCTCAGAGATTCAGCTCTACCTTTGGGTAAAACACTTATCATCATCATTATTCTAAATAATAATTTAACAAGTGTCAGCATATTGGTTTGTCATGGTAAAGTATTCACCTCATATTGAAACAATAAAAAGATCAATTCTGGTCACCGATCAGCACACAGTTCAGCAAGTATGGAGAAAGTGTATTTTTATAAATTATACTTCCTCTAGTTGTCCTTAGTCTCTCAAACTACACAGTCCTGACTTCAATTTCTGATGTCAACAACAAAATTTGATCAAATAGGTGACTCTTTACCAATACGCATGTTGTATTATCACAGCCCATCCATTAATTATAAATTTCATTAAGACCCATCAACTATACTGTATCTTAGTCTGACATCAGCTCTATAGAACAAAATCAAAATGTTAATAGCCGCTGGTGGTCCATTGAGTTAAATGTGCTAGGTTCAAATCCCGCTAAGATGATTATTGCGGATTTTTTCTTATTAATAAAATGAAAGATATAAAATAAACTTAAAAATCACAGCATCTATTAAAATGTAAAATGATTTGAGTATTTATTTCTCCTCTTTTCAAGATAAAAGATGAAACTTGATGTTCCACTGCAGACTATATCAAAGGCCATTTCAAAATCACAAAAGACAGCAAGTCGTTTACTCACTTCCTAAACGAAGGTACAAATCCTATAATGTCTTCCAACAACATTTAGTTTATATATTGGCTTTTTTAAATATTCCAGAATGTTCTTCAGAAATCTAAACCATTGCATTTTATTCTCTACTCTTTCAAATTTTTCTCGATCTTTTTAATGTTTTTCTTAGGAAAGAGAAAAAGCATCTTGTATATTGTTTCCTCTAAAAAGGAAAAAAATGTTGTCTCATTATTAAAACTTCATCAGAAAATGTACTAACCCTCAATTCAAAATATTGTTATTTTCAATTAAGGCACCATAAAGTTTACCAGACTATTCTTTTATTTCTTTTTCAAGTGTACCGCCAAAAATTGTTCCAGCATTATAAGTCTGACCTTGTCAATGCAATGGATCGATAATATAATGATTGTTTCTATTCGCGTTCACCGCTAATTAGTTCTGTTTTCTGACCAGGTTCTACCGAATATTTATAATTTATTATTCTTTAGAATTATTTGAGCAGAATTAACAGCAAATACTTTTAAAGAAAAATATGTACTTAAGGTTTAACAATCAACATTTCAGAATACTGTAACATGGTGAAGTTAGTAATAAAACTTTCTCTTCTCTGAGTCCCTAAGGTGCCTCAGACAGCTATATATTTGAGGTTCCGCTATAAAACTAAAAGCAAAATTCTAAGGTATCTTAAGTACCGATACAACAGCGGCAACAATCATGTCTTCTTATAATGATTTACTTCCAATAAAACAATTACAGCTTAATCACAATAATCCTTTGGTTCATTACACTAATCAGACAGGAGTCTTCAAAACACCTGTATCAAAGACAAATGTCAAGATGGAGCTTGGAAATAAAAATCATACGGTTCTTCTTCTTCTGTTGTCAGTATAGTTTATTGTACATCACTCAAAAAGATTGAATACAAATAACGGTATGCATTCTCTCATCGTAGCTGTAAACAGAGAAATTTCCAGTAATATCCCTGAGTAACTAGGTATAATACTACGAAAATTCCATTAGTCAGTCCACCACAAAACAGCCAGGAAAGATTTATTTTCTATACAGTATCACTCTGAAAGAAGTAGTCCACAGTGTCTCTCCAATGGTCAAGCAATGATAACTGCACTATGTATACCATAGTTGTGTTTACCTTAAATGATGAGTTCCACACTATTTCTTAATATAAATATTAGCTGATATACTTAAAAATTTCACATTTAAAACAAATATATTCTTCCTCATAGCGTTCTATAGTTTTCGTGATGGGCGCTTTATACAGGGTTTCGCGGCAAGGGCGAGCAACGGGGCCTATCATCGATTGGGAGCGGGCCAACAAACAACAAAATGGCTGATAAAACATTAAAAATAATAATTTAAAAAAGATTTCAATGATTAATACATATCTTCTCCATTATTACATATAAAGCATTCATAGTTCTGGAGGACCTCCTTAACCCAATCTAACACCCCCTGCAACCATCACAGCCTTCCCTTAGCAAAGTCTAGAAACCGGTTTTCAAAAAAAATGTTCAAGTCTACTACTGTCCGGTACATAAGTAGATCGTCTCCTTGAGAACATAACTATATTAACTGGAGACCTCCGACGTTATTGGCAATGGATAAGTACTTTTATATGTCCGTAAGATTAAATTATACCACAATAGACAATATCGAACAGGCGGCAAATTATAAGTTCCTCTTTGCAGGACATGTGCGGACACCTGCAACAGCGCAGAGGAGGAATACACACACATCGATACAAAGCGCGCTCTGACAGGTGTATGCGTAAAGTGGGGTATGCGGTTGAGAAACGATATCGCGTCTTGGAAAAACTCGTAATATGGGAATATATAGTTGTTATGTACAACCCCAAGAAGAAAGAAGGAGGGCTCTTCACCGACTACATTAACATGTTTATGAAGGTGAAGACGGAGTGTAGTACGTGGCCCACAGGTTCTAATACAGGGGAAGAGAAAGAGGCCATCATATAGGAGGATTTCGAGAAGGAAGGTATTCAGCTGGAGCGAGATAAAATCGCTAACAATAGTGCGAAGAAGACCATAGCCAAACTGGCCCTGAACTCGCTGTGGGGTAAATTCGCACAGCGTGAGAACCTTGACCAGACCAGTATTATTAGAGAGCCAGAGGAGCATTTTACGAAACTGACACTAAAACATTGAAGTCAAATCGTGCATTGCAGGGGGCGAAATATTTGCGTGCTAAACAACTGGGCAGTGGATGACATTTGTTGGGGTCAGCTTGAAAAATGCCAATGTAATTATAACAGCATATACTTCAGCCCATGCTCGACTCGAATTATACAACTACCTGGACATGCTCGGCGAGCGTGTGCTGTATTACGATACTGACAGTATAATTTATATTCACTGGGACGATGCTGCCGACTTAGACGTACGGGTTTATCTGGGTGAATGAAAAAACTAGTTAGCAGAGTACGGAACCACCGCATTTATTCAAGAGGACTGTGCCGGGGGGACGAAATGTTATGATTATGATGTACAGAATCCGGTCAGTGGTGAAAATATATGTACATATAAAATTAAATGTATCCCTCTGAATAGCAACATACTAGGACAAATTAATTTTGCACATATGCGTGATATTATTGTAAATAATCTTCCGGCTGTTACTATCTCCACTGGCCGGAAAATTGGTAGAACTAAGGAGCACCGAGTAATTACAAAAGGTGAAAGTATCAAGATATTCGAGGTTACTTCTAATAAAAGGAAGTGTGTTGCTAATTATGACACGCTTCCTTATGGTTATAAAAGAAAACGTCTAGTGTAAATATTATATGTTCGTATTATGTTCGTGGTATATATATAGAGAGAGAAAAATAGGGATAATCAAATTTTAAATCATTGTTATAATTTTAACGAAATTGAAATATTAGTCGGCTTTGCTCATAATGATGATGACGATGGAAATTATTCTGTTGTTACTAGTCTACACAATTACTGTGCATTTATACACCTATCTCTTAATGAGTGGTATAAATTTATATTCTATTTTCTATATATTGACAACTATTTTAATTTGTTGACACCGGCGGGGATGCCCAAAGAATTTGCTCGTAGTAATAAATATAGTGTAGTATTATCAGACGCGTATAATGGTACTCGTCAGTGTTTTATTCTCACATCAGATCATGGTGATAGTTGTTAGATATGTTTTGTAACTACACATGAAGAAAACTTCATCTCTACATGCCGTGTATCCAATATGCTATTTCTACTTTTAAGGAGGCAAGATAATACGCGCAAAATTGTTTAAAATATATACCACAGGAATTTAATACTACTACTTCAGGTCTATCTAAACGTATTGAACTGGAAAGAATGTCTTTTATATATCGAAATAATAACAATATTATATTATATTCCTAATTCGCGTTGTCGTATAATAGGCCAGAATGTAGAGTGGCAAATACATTTTACATGTATCATGGGGGCCTACAGGACGTGGGAAAAGTTACTCTGTTAAAACATTTCTCGAACATTACAGCAATTTATTTAAAAATATAGTCTGATGTTATGGCGAGTGGAAACTGCTATACGTTACACTCACACACTATTGTAAATTTATGGAGGACTTGCCTCAGAACTGCGATGAGTTTTTCTGGGGCTTATGGGCCCCATCTTATCATTATACACGATCTAATGTGCAAGTGCGATGGACGGGTTGTGGATATATTCACTAAAGGTAGTCAGTAACGAAATTAAAGTGTTATTTTTATAACTCAGAATTTATCTCAACAGGCCAGAGCTATGCGTGATGTTTCTCTAAACAGGTAGTATTAGATATGCTTTGAGAACCCTAGAGATCAGTCCCAAATTAATTATGTAGCCCGGCAGCTGTATCCGGGCAACACAAAATTTATACAGGAAGCCTATAAGGATGCGACCCATGATGCTCACGGCTATTTGCTGCTTGATTTAAAACAATACACTATTGACGAGCACCGGGTTCGAACGTGTGTTTTTCCCTCCGATCCTTCTAATTATGTCTATGTACCAGGGGTGGTGAAGCAATAATAACAATACTCTATATATTACAACATTTAGTTCTACTATAATAGAGTGTACTAAAAATGATAATAACGATAATGCTCACTTACTTAAACTTTTTACCAGGGCAAAACCTAATGTAAGCAAGTTGATATTACAAAACGCATATCCCGAATTAATTAGGTCTATTTATGAATGTTCCTATAATCTATTACACCGGAAGGTCCCACTGAATAAAAAAGAGAAACAATAGGTTGAAGCGCTATAAGAAAGATCTCAGATACCTGATGCGCAAGGGTCCGACACTAAAACAAAAGAAAAAACGTATAATTGTACAAGAAGAGGGTTTTCTAACTTCATTGCTCGCCCCTCTTCTAGGGGTACATTATCTAGTCTAATTAAGTAGTAATTATACAGCATGCGTAAATTTTGAGAAATTAATTTTCCCTGAGAAATTACACCATTTTAAGAGTACAACGAATCTCGATGATGAAACGAATCAAATTTTAGATAACAAGAATTTAATTATTGAGGAAAAATGAGTAAAATATAGAGAGGTGTTACAAAAACATCTACACCTTGTTAAAAAATAACTCCTGCAGCAGCTGCAACTAGTGTTGATACAACTAGTAGAACAGATGATGAATTTATAGCAACTCTCCCGGAAAGTTACTTGTGCAAAACAAGACCGTTATTACGTAGATTAAAAGAAAGTAACGATATTCAATAGGATGCCGATGGTAATGTTAATATATTTGATAACTAATTTCCTGGTGCCAATATAGTATACTTAATAACTGATTTTGTTAAGTATCGAAAGAAAAATACTCCGGCCATAGGTTAGGGACCTTTTGCTGTACTGTTAGCTAAATCAAACACACCACTAGCATATCTGGGGAATCATCAACGTATAGACTACTTACAAAAACTGACCGTTGCTGACACAAAAAAGGAGGAGCAGACGGAAGAGCAGTCTGGACCGTCACGTAAGCGCTGGCGCTACTGCCGACCATGAAGAAGCTGGCAGATATTTACTACAACCTTGCGCACCCTGCTTCATTCTCAACAACTCGCGCATTATGGACAGCTATAAACAAATCAGTAGCGCTACAGCGAGTGGAAGAGTGGTTAAAACAACAACCGGCTTATACATTACATAAACCAGAACGAAAACATTTCCGACGCAACCCACATTTAGTATTTAAAATTGACGATAACTGGCAAGCCGATTTAAACGATATACAAAGTCTACAACAATATAATGATGGCTACAGGCATGTTTTCACAGTAATTGATTTATTTAGTCGATATCCATGGGCGGGTGATCGCCTGCAGTAAAACTGGTGAAACAATTATAGAGGCGTTTAAGAAAATATTTGCCATGAGTAAGCGTAAACATCTACACCTACAAAGAGACAAAGGTATAGAGTTTGTTAACAGTGCATTACAGGCTTACTTGATAAACAACATATTTGGCTTTTGACAACAAAAACTCGGAAATTAAACCAAGCACTGTAGAACGGCTGGATCGTACCCTGAAGAAACATTTTACAAAAAAGAAGATTTATCGCTTCATACACCTGCTCCCAAAATCAGTTCAAGCCTGTAACTCTAGACCCCATGCAGCTCATAAATTTCCCCGAGCTCTTGGAAACCAGTGTGCTTCAACAAGTGTGAAATAGAATATTGGCACCTAGTGCTAATGTTAAGGTGGAGAAATATAAAAAGGTGAATTACCCGGGTCAAACTGAATTTTGCAAAAGGTTAAAAAGAAAATTGAACTTTGGAAATATTTAAAATAAAACACGTTCGCCATAAGTAAAAAAGAGTAGTTTAAGTGTTAGAAGATCTGAATGATGAAATGGCTGATGGTAAATTGTATGAAGAGGAAATACAAGGGGTACCGATGCCAAAAGTTTACGAAATATACAAAATTCTAGAAGCTAAGGGTAAACGCGTACTTGTTCGCTGGCGCGGTTACCCAACTTCGTTTAATTCATGGATTCCTGTATCATATTTAAAATGAGTGTTTAATAATAATAATAGAATATTGTAAAACTTATGTCATAGCTGTGTATATAGCCGAAAATAGGAATGATCATTATTTTCAGTATTACTCGCATCAAGCAGGTAGTGGTTATGATGTATATAAAGGGGCACCGTACCAGGAATTTTATGGTATAGGTACTTTTCTTGGTGGTCTCTTCGGTACGGTGTTTCCTCTGATAAAACAAGGTGCAAAAGCTATTGGTAAAGAACTGTTACGTACAGGTATTAATGTAGCTGGAGACGTACTAGATAATAATAGACCTGTTGAAGAAGCTTTAAAATCACGCTTGCAAGAGGCAAAAAGCAATTTAAAAAATACAGCTCAAAATCAAATAAACTATTTAATGGTGGGATAAAAAGTTAAAATTAAACAAACAGGGGGTGTAAAGAAAAGCCGAAAGAGAGATAATTTGCATTAACTATTATGGAGCAGCGGTGTAGTAGTTTTTACCTCACCCTACCCAGTAATAGTTCTATGGAATATTTCCCACAAAATGTCCTCTCCTGGTATATTACAAAATTATATCATCCTATTGTGTTGGAGAAAGGCGCTGTGTGGGAAACAGCGGTTGTTGAGGAACACTATACGAGTTCGTTTCATATTGTCTCGAAATATACTAATCAGATTTATTACCGCACTATGGCGAATAAAGAATACCACTTTACATAACTACAGTAATGCTCATTAATTATTATCATGTTGACGATATTCTGTCTCAAATTAATAATAAAAGTAATAAATTAAATTTACAATTAAAATTTAAGGCGTCGGTAAATCGCATTGAGGTTACTAGAATAAGAAAAAAAGGAGAGAATGTAGACGTACTCCTATCACCCGAATAAGTCAAAATACTAAATTTTGATCATATACAGCAAGATAATATTGCCCTGGTCCTTCATGATTGCTTCCTCCCGATCAACAAAAGTCACTGCCCATACATATGTACGTTTATAGTGATGTTGTAGAACCGCAGCTGGTAGGTGATGCTTTCGCACCCCTGCTGCGTATTGGAAATATATATATTTAAAAGTACGGTGCCGGCAATGTTCATATCTTTGAAAAACCTACTATCTGCCCGTACAACGTAAACAATTTGACCAGGTAGTTATAGATTTAAGAGATAACAGTGGTAATCCACCTCCTTTTCAGTTTGGCAGCGTGTCTGTAAAATTACATTTTCGTAACACTGTATTATCAAAATAAACAAATAAGAGTATTAATAGGAGTAATAAATGCAATGTGAGTGTACGAAATCAAAGTTAGATTTATTTGAGGGCCTGCCCGCTCAAATTAGAATCTTAGGTACGCTCAAATTAGACGGTACCCTATAAACCAGTGGCTTCCGTTTCTGATAATGCACCCATTACGTTTGTGGTTCCCGGCCACGGTGATGACAATATTGATTTAACACACACTATGTTATATATTAAGACTAAAATTACTAAGCCGGTTGGTTCTGATCTAACATCGACCGATACGATATTCGGATCTCTAAATGATTTTCTCAGCGCAATGTTCAGCGAGGTACAAATATATATGAATAACCAACTAATAAGGTATTCCAGCCATACCTACCCGCACCGTTAGTATGTCGAAAAACTACAAAATTATAACGCCAATGCCAAATCAAACCATCTTCAGACAGCTTTGTGGTTTAATGATACGGCAGGTCAAATGGATAGTGTGGCCGAAAATAGTATTTTGGGTTTTAAACAGCGGGTTCTTTTCTTAGAGTTAAGCGAGGGTTATATTCGTAGTGATATTTTCAATCAGGAGATTTTCCTGCTGATTTTTCTACAATTGCGTATCAAGTAAATTCCAGCCAAACCGTCTTTCTCTCTCATGGGTGAGGCCGGTGCTGAGGGGAAAGTTCTAATTAGCGATGCAACACTGTGTTGAAGTGTGTTGACGACAAATTGAGGTGTCGTCCGTAGTGAAAATAACTCAAAATCAAATCTTACAAAATCCTAAATATTGAGTAAAATATCCTATAAGAAAAGTATGGGTAAAGACAAACTCTGCCTCAGGGTATTATGGAAAGCACACTCCCAGATTTTGTTTTCTGGTATGGTACCTAAACGTATGTTGGGTTTGTATCTAATACCGCATTTAATTGTAGTTACCCTACAAATACATTTAATTTTAAGCATTTTAGTATATCATTCTTTATGTTGTATGTCGACGGAACTCCGTTGAGATCTAAACCACCACAGCCTGATTTTTATAATAAGCTATATATTCAACCATATTCTACATTATTTATAGGTTCTCGTATTTATTATTATAATCAAGGTAATGATATTTCGCTTGCCTAGTATCTTAACGGTTATACTCTATTAGTGTTTGATTTAACTCCTGATTAAAGTGCCAGTGCGGCATCACATGCTAGTCCGCAACGACAGGGGAGTGTTCGGTTAAAGTTACATTTTAAACGGGCACTACCATCGCCGGTAACAGCTGTTCTTTACGGAGAATTCTCCTTCGAGCTGGAAACTGATTTCCAGCGAGAAATATATACTGATTAAGTAGAAGAAGGAGAATGTTAAATAAAATTGAACTCCAGCAGGCATTACAATAGAACCTGCCTGCTGATCATTTTACGCGTGTGTATGCTGCAGATCAACTACCTCGCCTTATTCAAATTCTTCCTGCAGCACTAATTGTTAGTACCGATCCCAGTCACCAGTATGGTGAGCATTGGGTTATTATTTACATATGTAATACGGGACATTTGGACAGCTATGGTCTGCCGACCTATATTCCGTATCATATAAGGTTTCTAAAACATAACTGTTAATACCACACATGGAACAGTAGACGTATTCAAGATGATTTATCTCAACACTGTCCACATTATTATTTTCTATATTTAGCATGTCTTTCGTCTGGCTATTCGCTACAGGACTTTTTAAGAAAATTTGCCAATAACACGAATCTTACGACATTATGATTTATTTGTTTATGAGAATGGTTCCTGGCTTGAATTAACATCCCCGTAAATCCCGTATGGTGGTCCCTGGCGCGAGATTAAGTTCTCCGTAAAACATGCGTGTGTGTGTGTGCGTGTTTGTGGTTAATTACGAGATTAATGGCCAGATCAGTTCAGTTAATATTATACACAAAACTTCAAATTCGTGTTACAGTGTAGGCTATGGTGGAAACAATGCATAATTTGTTGCTTTTTTTTTTGAAAAAGTGACTGTAGTCTTTTATGTATAATAAAATGTTTTAGTATAATAAAAGGAAATATTTTAAAAATTGTAGTTTTTCATAAGTTGGTTTTAAAATAAAAAGTACCTAGTGCCCTCAATAATCCCATAACAAATGGGAAAACAGAATTTCAATATGTACAGCGGTTTACGAGATATACAGGCTTAAATATTTGACCTTTGACCTCGGGGTCACCACTTTTTCCACATGTAGTATTCAACGCCCTATCCTAAATACGAAAACAGAATTCCAATATGTCTAGCCGCTTACGAAATGTACAGGGTGAAATATTTTACCTTTGACCTCGAGATCACCACTTTTATCACATGTAGTACTCAAGGTTCCCATACTAAATGTGAAAACAATTTCGATACGTCTAGCCGTTTAAGAGATATACTGCGTTAAATATTTGACCTTTGATCTTAGTATCATTTTGTTAACTTAGACCCAGGTAGTTTTCACCTATATGTGACCCTTGGTTATTTTTAATGGTGCTTAGTCAACAAACTCATATTGACTGCTATTGACCATTCGGTCGAGTGTGCTTTTAATCTCTGCTATGTTAAATAAGGCATCGTAGTATTTTATGAAATCTCTGATATGTTTATAAGGGCTGGTTCGTAGCTTCTGTGCTGTGTTAAATATTGGTGCCGTAGTCTTTTATAAAAAGGGGATGGACCGTAGCCTCTGTGCTGTGTATGTAATTACCTGCTAGTGGCTGTGTTGGAATGTGTAATCTCTGCTATATTAAATAGGAATGAATTATAACCGTGTGCACGATGTGGGTTAGGGGATGAAAAAAGAGCTTCGTGCCCTTTCATAGTGTTGGAGGGCGTAATCTCTGGTATGATAAACAGGTGTTGCGAAAAATAGGCGCCGTAATCTCTTCTATGCCGCCGTAACAAGGGTTGCGAAAACATGCTCGTAACATTTTTCAAAATAATACTATTTTATAGGGATAAAAGCAAGATCGTAAAAGAGAATAAAAAGTAAATAGATCTGGTTACAAAAAAGTTACTATATCTGATTTCAAAATTTGAGCCAGGTGCCTAATTTGAGAGAAGGTGACCCCACTCTACTCACGGTCAAGCACTGTCCCGTTAATGCGTGCAAGGAATGCCAATGCAAATATCAGTCGAACATCGGTATCTGCGGGACGCAATTACTGTGTGAATGTTAGCGTGTAATGATACCAACTTAGCACTCGGCGAAGAATGTTACACACAGCCGAATTGGCCATGTCCAGAGTTTTTGACACTGCCCTCGCACTTACCACACCACTCTTACTCACGGATTTCTCCACGACGGCAGTTGCAACAGTTTCAACCACTTCCTGTGTCACATGCTTACGACTTCTTCCTGATCGTAACCCTAAAATGCGGGTCCCCTCAAACTTGCGTGTGATTTTTGTTAGAGCACATTGTGTAATGGAACCACGACAAAGTCCTCTTCGTCGCCGATATTCACGTATGGCACCAGCACTATTATTGAACTTTTAATAACGTAAAGTTTCACTAACAAGGCTCTGTCTGGCAAGGGCCTTGATTGCATAGTTGTTACCCCATTCGTAACCTGGTCTTGAACTAAACTACAGGTGCTTACGCACGCCTGCATGTGTTTCAGTGATGATGAGTACGAGCGCCACTATTGGGCCAGCAGTGTACTGTTCTGACTTTGCTAAAGTCCGGAGGTTGCATGTTTTTCTTCCCCCACTCTTTGCTTGTGTTCAGGGGGTCCCGGGTTCGATTATAGGTGAAGACACACGTGGTTCTGATCGCATGTTGAACTGTAGGTCCCTTCCTTAGAACGTCATCATCATTATATCATTTCATGCAATGGTAAACCACCATGACTTCCACTTGCCCATGGACCTTCACGACACAGACCTGCATTCGGCCAGAAACGCACATTGTCATCATCGCCCAGAACACAACACAACACCAAGGGCTTTTCATTAGCACTACAGGTCAATACCACACGGCACACGGGGGGTTGAATTACGGTATTTCTTTCATTTCAAATCAATAGTGTGATTTCTCTTCCCTACCGTACGTGATTATCTCTGGTGAGCACCACCATTTCCTCTGCAGGTGAGCTGTGGAATAATTGTTTCCTGGAGTTGTGGGGGGATCTTGCAGTTTCTGCGCATGAGGCACGACTAACATTTCTGTTATTTATTAAAAATCCCGGCATTTACAGGGGGGCTTCAGCCCAAACGCCCCCCCCCATGAATTCGCCACTGACCACTGGTAGTAATCAATGCGACGAGACCCACATTAGAAATGATGACACCCTTTCTTATCGTTTAGCTTCCCTCGTGCCGTTTTTCTTCCATGCTACACTTCCGAGGCGTTGTACAGCGCCACAATTTACTCTGGTGGCGCAAATTGGAACTACACCAATCGCTTCTGCATCTTCCCAAATCTCATCCTACCACATTTGGTGGCATTCAGTCCTGTGGTTACGTCTCCACAGTTCTCTCAGCAGCTATACTTATTTAATGATCACCTGGTATTAGAGACCTGAGATAACTGGTATAAACTTCTAGAACATAATTAACTTCTTTATTATCCCGCGCTATTCATAGCATGTCACGAACATACACAACCTCTTTCAAGAAAATTTGCTGTAATTGAATACATTGAAGACCCCTTTTAACAGCATAGACAAGAGGCATAAGTGCAATAGAAAAGAGGTATGCGGTGAGGACATCCCCTTGATTTAGTCCCCATTCCATGCGAAATTCAGTCATTTAACGTTTATTTGTATGTAACGTAATGGTACGTACATGAAAATAATTACTCAACAACGAAATAAGATTCGTAGGAAAATGAATACTTTTTTAAAATACGCAACAAATATTATAGAATTAACGTCGGGAAAACATTGGTGAAATACGTCGAATAGAGAAATAAATGTGACTCTAGCTTTAGTTGGTAAGCACATATAAGTTTTCGTAAATTGGCTAACAAAACATGAAGCGATGTAGTGTTAGCCATATCCCCTTGCTTGTCTTCTAATAAATGAGATAAAAGGTTGAAAATGCAACATAATTGTTTTTTGTCAATTATGTACAGTCAGTATTTAAAAGAGAAATTAACCGCAAATTATAAGCTTTTCAAGACTTGCCTTTTTGGGTATTAAAATCCCAAACCCAGGGGCGTAATTCATAGATATCAATCGCAACTTAAGAAACTGATTAAATAGATCAGTTAACATTGGCAGAAAGAAATTACTATTTTTGTTTTTGAAACGGGGAAACAATTCATCCAAACCTTGTGAAGGATCCAGATTTATAGTGTTAGGAGCAGTATAAAGTTATTATTCAGTAAAGGGAGCTGCGAGTCCGGAGTGTTGCGCGTATGTCCAAAATGTCTACTTAGCTTGAGGAACCATAAACTCGTTCAACTTTAGAGCTTGCTTTTTATAAAATTCCTTCTTCTGTTCTCTAGTAGATGAATATATTTTCTGACCAGACTCCGTTTTACCTTGTGGCTCAATATAACTATTTATCATTTGGCTAACGCATTTTTTTCTCTCAGAGGTTGTATGTGCGTAACAAAACTTTTTAAAAGATCCCACATATTTTAAATTAAATTACTTAGTATGAATTCTCCGGATATTCTTTGAATATTTTTAAATGTAGCTACCTCTTCACATCATGGTTCACCATTTCACCGTATTTCGTTAATAAACAATAATAGTGCTGAAAAGCTAAGCGAAAATGTTCATTTTTTGTTTACAATATCATATTGTCTCGAATTTCACTTTAGTCTTGAAACACAGCCACAAACGTTGTAAATTTGATTGATACCAAAGTTGAGTAATATAATAAATCCACAGATTAGTAACTAAACATTCATAGTCCGGTTGTTGACATATGCGTTTATAACAGCGCCAAAGAGGAGAAACATGTAAGTGTCTCGATATCGCTACGTATTTTCATAAACAAAAACTCATGATCAGAAAAAGGAAGCCACTCTAATTGAACACTCTGTATAGCATTTCGTAAAAAGAAGGATACATATATTACATCAATACAATAGTCTTCCTGAGCATAGACGTAAGTCTATATAGATCTGTATAGAAGATCTGTATAGAATTTGCGTAACGCAGGGCAAATATTTGAGCCCGATGTAGTATATTCTAAATTCCGAGTTGCATTTATGTCTTCTAAAATAATAACTTGGAAATTATAAAGTTTTTGAATTTCAGGGATCAAAATATTACAAAAATATTATTCACGAAGTCTTTTGAAATGGAAGCCGCTTGGATAATAATATCAAATAGATGAACAATTAATTATTGTTAAGGAGATCATTCGGCCACTGGGGTGAAGAAAAACTTTGGAATATTCAATACTTTGGCGAACAAAATATCTAGTACCAGTTTTAGTCACTATATCATAGGGAAAGATCGTATCATAAAATGAAATAGACCGTTTATAGGTAGAAGTCTTCTGAATGGCAGCTAAGTGTATCGTTCTTTGACGGAGACACTGTATAAAACTATCCACCTTTTCAACATCAAACGCAAGCAAATCATTCAATATACTTACTCGGAGGGAAGTCTTGAAATCCAGCCTCACCATAACCCACACAAAAATCACTATTTGAAACATGATTAGCCTTGACGAGCGACGTAAAGATATTTAGAAACAAGATAGACTTACCTCAGCTATAGACAAGGTAAACAAACTAAGGGAGATTACTTCCTGCTTCCTCAAAAGCCTCTGAATTCACCAAATGCACCTCACTTGCTTGACTTGACATTTGAAACCTCGTGAATTGTCCGTGTTATTTTATTTAAGTTTTGCCCGTTTAAGAGCTCTTGACAGATGAAGGGAAATTTCTTTCTAAAAGATTTATAATCTAATCTACCACTTTTCGCAGCTTGCCACTCATAAGCTCAGTTCCTCTTCAGACGACACTACAGACGAAGTTTTACTAGAGAAAAGGTGGGGGGCTGTTCGTCGACGTGGGACTTCGCACACACTACCAAGAGGGGTTTCTTGCCCTTTCACTAAAGGCAATTCATCTTCCGTTTTATTTGCCTCAATAAAGGAAACTTGTTTGAAATGCGTATCAATAACTTCACTATCACACTTTTTACTTCCAGAACTGTATCAGTAAGCTGCAACGCGTCAAAAGGTTGACCACTATCTGATACCAAAGCTAACTGATTGTGCAAACCTGTTAAGTCTGGGTTGCATGTGTCTGGCTGTGACGTCGAAAACAGTTGGTTTGTATGTATATCACCCTTGAACTCACCGCTTTCACTACTGCCAGCAGGGTTGCCATCATACTTTAGTTGCTGAGGCGGATCCTTACTATTCTGCTCTGTTAAGAAAGGGAAAAGTTCTGAATTAAAAGAAAGAAATTCAGTTCTTCCCGGTTCAAATGAAAATGGATGTTGAGGTGGGGCTTCTATATCCACTTCACCACTTGTTGTAGCTTGCCCTTGAATACGAGTTTGAACTTTTGAATGGAGAGAAACATAGGGATATTTTTCCGTAATTTCGAAAATTGGATTAAGCACTTTCCCATATAAACCGGATATGCATAAAACCGGGAGGGGTAATTAATACGTACTACCTGTGTACTTTTCCATAGGCACTAAAAGTCTGTTAGGTCACATCATCACTAATTTCTAATTAGACTATCCTAGTGATACAACTGTTAAACCTTGTTCTTCTATAGTCACTGGTAAACTAAAACGTTCAAAATTGGAGCAATAAAATATCTCACTTTTGTACCCTTCCAAAGTATGTTGAGCAATTTGTGTATTAAATCACCATACGTATAAGAATCCATAGTAAAAACCAGGTTCAATAAATAGAATGTATTTCATGAACCTCTAAGCCAAAATCACGTCTAATAGCCTCATGTAAATTTTCCAATTGTAATTAACAGTCTAATTATATCGATCTATTTAAAGGTATGTTATTAAGTCACATTCTGAATTAAGATATTTGGCATAATAACTAAGTACGCCTCTCAAGCTAAACAATCTCAAGCTAAACTTAAGTCACTATAATCACCAACATTGGAGCACACGATATACCCAACCTTGCGCAACCAACGCCAGTTGTGAAATGAAGTCTAGCACGATAGCGATACTCTCCAGCTGACTCTACCCAAAACGTGCTTAACATGTCGTATGGTGTTTCTTTCTAAGACTAAAAACATGAAAAGAGGATACTTCAGATCAAATCATGAAAAGACGATACTTCAGATCAGACCTAACTAAAAATATAGGATTTGAAATGACTGTAAATGATTATTAACCCTTCAAAAAATCATAGATATATGAAAAGAGGATACTTCAGATCAGACCTAATTAAAACTATAATATCTGAAATGATAATAAATGATCATATACTAGTCAGAACCATCAACAAGGCATTGGATGAATTAAAAAATGAGACATCCAAGAAC
>JAGDQP010027371.1:0-20620 GCA_022664845.1 Lepisma saccharinum
TTTTGTAAGCCCTGTGTAGGCCGTGTACCATAATTGAAAACAAGGAAATAGTCTGAATTTCTGTTAATTGCTTTTCGACTCTTTTATCGGTTTTGTCGTGGAGTGGCGATTCATCCAAACTCTTTTGTTGAAGCTCAAGAGAAGTTAAAAGGAGGGACGTGCATTTGACGACAGAAACATGAAGACCTTTAATCTCACCACCACTTGCAGCCCTTTAGTCATCGCCAGGATCTCCCTTAACTCAAAAAATGTCACTGCATTGTGTAACGAGACGGGAAGAGATCACGAACATTACATTTTGACTGGCTATCTCGTGGAATAGTCCTGACTCTCTTATTCGAGGTCGTGATGAGGTGAGACTTTTTCTGATTGATACAAAATTAGAACCAAAACTAAAGAAATAAAAGCTTCACGTTGAGCTCTCCGAATCGACAGTAAGGAATACGATTCCTTTCCCAAGCTGAACGATTTTCTGTCGGCAAGTGAAACAAAACTTTCGAATGAAAATTTGAGAACATGAAGGAGCATTTGCTTTCTTTGGATTCTCAGCTGAGAGATTAACTTCCGGTTCCCCACGAGAAAAACAATTGGATGATGAATCTTCTTTCTAAACAATAAAAATTAGTTATCACCAAATGAAGGCCAGGTTATTGAGTTGTTCTGCGATTTGTAGTGTATTTTTCAGATTCTGTAATTATGCCGATGAAAAATGGCTACCGAAATTTCATTTCTATGTAATGTCTTTATAGGATGACTCCCTCTATAGAGCCAGAACGGAAAACTTACGATAACATGAGGAGTTTTCTATGAGATCTAGTTTTAAACCGTTCTAATTGGTTAGAATGTGACCTTTTGCTTGGTGTTTGAAAACGAGAAAGGAGGTGGAAGGGGGCACAAGCCATGCCGTGCTTTGTGCACCAGTTTTGCTTGAAATTATTGATATAACGGGTCTATGCTATTCGTTGGTGTCTCGAAAGTTACTTGATATAAGGATTGTCTTTTTCACGTGTAACGAAGTCCTAATTTCTCGAAAGGTGATTTTATTCTTGTGACTGGTATTTAATCCGAAGAATTGGTTATGAATTGAACTAATGTTTAATTTTAATATATCACTCATGCGTCTATTGAAATTAGTGAACAGTGATTCCTTTTTGTGACGGTTAAAAGTGAAACGAGTGGAAAATGAGGAGAGTGAAGGAAAATCCTTATGTATAAAATTCTTGGAAAAGTTACTGGAAATTCTCTAAATTATATTGATTTGATACACGAAAATACTGAACCAAGTTGTGAAAAACCTACAGTATCCTTTATTTACAAAAGAGATCGTATCCTTTAATTTCTGAAAAGAAATTTTGTGTATTGAAGTTAATTGGAATAATTTTGATGACTTTGACTTACGATTAGAAGGGAAAGAAATTGTATGGTAAAAGTCTCTTCAATTGTCCAACGGACAAGGTATGTATTATTAAGTCATTTCTTTGTTTATTTTATTGATTAATAGAACAGATTTTGTTCATGTCAAACTTTTTCTTATTTTGTGTTATTAATACTCTTCTTTCTTCAGAATAAGAGGTAGAGAAAATTGTCAGTTTATTTTATCGATTAATGAATTGTTCACATTCTTGTTTGCTTTGGTTCCTGATGTTACTCAGGGACGTAATTGTTTTTTTTTTTAAATTTACTAAAGCTCAAGAAAAGAAAAGGAAAAGAAAAATTTTAAGAAATAAAATTTTCATAAATTTCACAATTTCAAATGTTTTCCTTGAAATAGAATTAAGGAACACCCTGTATGTGTAAGTTTTGTGATGAGAATTTTCTTTAGGTATTTCCATAGAGGCGAAAATAATAAGACTATTATATCAGGTAATTGGTTGATTAATTCCCAATTATTCCACGGGATATATGGCAAGTTTATTGCTAAAAGACAATAAATTTAATATAAAAATTCTGTTGTCCTCTACGTCCAAATTATCGATGACTAGAATTTTTGGTGGTGTCTGGATTGGTAAGTTTGACTGCTTAAAAAAAGACAACACACATGCACTACAGATTGCTTCTTGAAGATGATATTTCCCAGTTTGTGTTTACTAGAAATGGTAGACTTTTGGATTTATCCACGGTCTTTGTATCCTGATGTTCCGAGAAAAGGAATTTCACATCTGATATCTTTCGGGACTACTTGTGTGAGTCAACATTTTCTGCTTTTGTTTGTATGAAAAATAAGTACGGAAAGAGACTTGATATTCAACCAGATCTGCACCTGTAAATATCTACTTTTAAGCCACATATGAAAATGTTGACAGACACAAAACTACTGTCATCACATTGAAAATAGTAAGCAAAGAAACTCAATAGTTTTTACTATTATTGCTATTAATTGGCGTATTGCAGTATTGTTAGCAAAGCGTATTCAATTGTACTTTCATGTATTGAAATCGTACATCTTTTTTAAGCTGTAGATGACGCAAAAAGATCTACTGATACTTTATGTATAATGTTTTCCTTGGTTGTAGGAGCAGGGGTCCGCAAAAAAACTAGTAAGTAATCATGGGCTCCGCAGCCTGCAAAAGGTTGGGAAACACTGATATAGTGGAAGTAGTTAGACCCGATGCATCCACATAAACAATGTTTATAGTTAAGGAAGTGCCGCATACACAGGTTTCGCAACTCAAAAATTTTGTTGTCAAGAAATTAAATGATTTAATAATTTAAGTATGGATATCACCTCTAAACTGCATTTACCAATCACACGTGTATTGGGTATTACTTTGAATGTGATTTACTAAGCCGACACGACTTACGTCATTACTTTTCGACACAACCGTCTCTTTCGTGGGCCACGCTTTTCGAGTAATGACGTCATTTGTAACCATGTCGCCGTAACTTTGTACGTCTGAAACTCCGAAACCAGGCATATCTCGAATTTTTTTCAAAGAAACTTTTTTTCTTGCTTTGATGAGAATAATCACTTTCCGAAGTTTGGGGTATTATTTTAAGGACTTTGAGGTATTTATAGCCTTTAGGTATCTCAGGCTCAGGCGCTAGTAGGGTGAGGGAGAGAACGTTAGAGTCGGCCATAGCCTAGCTTTGTGGGTTCTATCCCGGTATTTGCCTGATGTAACTGAGTAAATACATGGACAAACCTGTCAAGATGGACAGCTATTTGGATCGTTCCTAGGACCTCTCTCACTCCTCTACCAACTGAGCTAAGGGGATATTTTCATTTCCGTCGGACATATTCGTACCTAGGGGCGTTCAAGTATCACCTAGGTACATTTTAAATAATTTTAGAGCTCTTCCCCCTTTGTAAGCAAAAATAAGCAATTAACAGATTTTGTGCTTACATAATACTTGTCTAATTTCTTATCTTTATTTCCCAGTTTACAGAAACTTTTAAATCTTAAATCTACACTAATAGGTTTGAAGCGAAACTTACGTATGTATTGCTTGGATACTCTCCCCCGTTGTCAGATAAAAAAAGTAAAGCTTGAACTTCTCTTTGATGGCTTTGATGGCTTTCGTCACTTGAACAACAGCTTATCCCTAATATATAGCTGTGCTGTATATGGGTTATGATGTCACGGTATCATACTTTCAGAACCGCAATACATTGCAATTGTACAGTGTATTGTTACGACCTTCAAGCCTTCTATCTTCGCTGCGCCAATATTTTACGTACTACATTTTTCTCAGTGTACTGCAAGTTAGTAGTCGCTTAAGTTTAATATGGAAAATATTCTGTTTTGGAAGGAAACAGGTGATGAAACCGGAAATGCCAATTCTTACCACAACAAATATTTTTTTTTCTAAGTTCAGAGAAGAAAAAAAGAGTGTGAAAACTCACCAGTCTACAAGGGACAAACATAAGATATTCGATCTTTTAGCTTGTCATTTCAAGGTTGCCATTTTTCCAGGAGGATGGAGAATAATCCGATAGATGTCACCTTAAGGCTGATCAAATTTCTCACACGGTGACATGTTTGAAACGCAAAGATAAGATGGATGGTTAGTTCTGTTTTCCGATACTGTTTCATTCGAGGAAAATTCAGTCTAGTGATTGCGAAAGAGATCAACAGAGATACATACAATTCAGTAAGTCTGAACCACTTACAGTTAACTAAATAAAGTACAGAATTAAATACGAGTACAATAATTATCCTCTAGCTAGCAAAAAAAATCCTCTGTAAACGAATATATACATCACGTACTTTTCTTTTCTAGATTATGTCCTTTGATACAAATATCCCGTGCGTTATTCCTTATTTCTGTTTTTTAAAAAAAGACACAGATACGAAATAGCACTGCATATCCATGTATTTGTTCACGACTGCACAGAATCCTTACCTTCTGTCATTATTATTTAAATTTATTGAGTTAACGTAAACCAAAATATAATTTTGTGTTTTAAAAATATTTTCAAAGTATATTAGTGCTACACAGTACAAAAAAAAAAAATAGCTGTGTTTATTCAACACAATGCGGTGTCCCAGTGTGACTACCACTTTTGTGTGTTGAATCAACACAACGCACGGTGTTGATTTCGGTACTGCGAGAAAAAAAATATGGGATGTAGATTTGAACTTGGATTACTCAGAAGTTGAGCGTCTTACCGACTTAACTAAATCGTCAGACAGGAAGAACACTAGATTGAAACAATATAAAGGATAAAAAAATGTTGCTGAACCCCAAACACAAACAAAGTTACTCTCACGACTTATGTCATGGTTTAATCACTTTTCCACTGATCAATTAGGGATCACAATCTCCATTTATTGAGAATATGTTCCATTTCTATGAAAGCAAGCGCAGCATTTGACATGTTACGATAAGCAGTAATGCTGCTCAAGTGTTTGGCTGTCGCCATCTTGCTTGCTTTCATAGAAATAGAATATTCTCAATGAATGGGAATTCTGGTTATCAATTGACAAATAGGATGTGATTAAACCATGGGATAAGTCGTGCAAGTAACTTAGTTTGTTTTGGAGGTTGAGCAACATATATTTGACCCCATACACTGTTTAAATCTATAGTGTAGTCGTTTAATTCAAATGTTGTTTACTAAATATCGTTTGCATCTAGTGTCTACCTGACGATGTAGCCAAGTCGGTAAGACGCTGTGGAAAAGGTCCTGTGCTCCCTCCATTTAGACTCTCAAGGGAGAAGGGGATGGATTCTGTGGAAGGTGGATGGCGGCAAATCAGGATTACATAGTGGATCAGATGTTTCTGGTTTTCAGTTCCTTTTGGAATCTCCCTAAAGACATAGGCGATTTTTTTACAACGATAGGAGTGTTGTTAAAAAAAAATAGTCAAACTGATTCTATTAAAAACTGTAGACTTATACACATGATGAATTTTGATGCGAAATTGTTCATGAAAATGATAGCAAATAGGCTTAAGTGTGTTATAACATCTCTGCTGCATTTTAGCCAGAGTGGTATACAGGGGATGGACCCAATATACGCATATTCATTAAATGAACATTAGAGACTTTTCATTATATGCTAACAGGGGAGAAGCCATTCCTTTTTTATTTCTAAAGGCAGACTTCGCGTGCGCTCATGATACCGTTTCCCATGCTTTTCTATTGTCAGTGATGCGTGCAATGAATTTTCCGCCAAATTTTATCGCTTTGATACAATGGATACATACCAATAGATATGTCCAGATATCAGTAAATGGGCGCATTGGACACCGCATCCCTTTGCAACGTGGAGCCCTCCAAGGTTGTGCGACAGCCGGGATTTTTTTGCTTTAATAATGTCTCCTTTTGCTCAGGCTGTACATCAGGCCCTGGCTGGAATAAAACTATGGGAGAGGGATATCCGTAGCTTAATATATGCGGATGATATAAATTTCTGTATTAAAAATGAGGATGAATTACAACGGATACTACAATTAATTGAGCGTTTTTTCTAAGGTTTCCGGCATCTCTATCAATCCGCAAAAAACTGGAGCAATGAACTTGAGAGCTCCGATTAGGTCGTTAGCTTCCCTGGGTATACAGGAGACTGATCAGGTGAAAGTTCTAGGCATAACTTGGTATGCAGACATGCGGCAGACAATTTCAGAAACGGGTAATACATTGATTCAAAGTTTAGTAGCGGACCTACAAAAATATAAAAATTGTTCATCCTCTGTTTTGGATCGACGTCGATTTATAAATACATATATTTTAAGTAAACTTTACTATCCCCTATAGCTGTTCATATTGTCAAAACAATTTTGGGCTCGTGTACATAAAGTTTTGGGCTTTTTCATTTGGCATAAACAGATGCTTAGGTCCCCACGAGCAGACCTTTATAGAAGCATAGGGAAGGGTGGTCTGAATCTGAAGAATGTTCAAATTCAAGCGACATCCATACTGGCTCACCGTTTTTCACGATTGTTGACTGAATATTACGGGAATATATCCTATGATGCCTTTATAATCGCTATTCAACACGTGGGTAACGTTGTCCCCATTGACATTACAACGATTCAAGGTCCTCTAAAGA
This sequence comes from Lepisma saccharinum, assembly GCA_022664845.1. Classification (NCBI taxonomy): domain Eukaryota; kingdom Metazoa; phylum Arthropoda; class Insecta; order Zygentoma; family Lepismatidae; genus Lepisma; species Lepisma saccharinum. The sequence goes on from JAGDQP010027371.1 coordinate 6,497, forward strand.
TTTTTTCGAGATAATGTTAGAATTTGCCTATGCGGTCATTGGACATATACCAATGGAAGACTTTATAGCGAAAGATTTTTATTCATATTTTCTATCAAATGAAAACATGGAACTTAGTGCCACTCCACAAAGACATGGAGAAAAATGGCCAAATATATGTGAGAACCTAAATTTTCTAAAACATAATTCTACCTTACGTCATTACATGTTTATTCCTTGTTATAATTTGTATCCAGTGGGGTCCAATCTTAAAAAGAAAGGCATGTGTGAGGATGATCGATGTAAGACTTGTGGGGAGACCGAAGATTTGTTTAATAAATTAGTAAAATGTAAACATAAAGATACCTTATGGGAGAAATGTAAAATCCTGTATTGGCGTAGTACTCGATGTCACTAAACAAGGATCTCAATTTTAATGACGTTTTTCGACAACCGGCGAATAGATTCTTCCCCCCTACACGCCGCAAATTTATAATTTGGTTGTTTGCGGTTACTTTGTTCATTCTAAAGACAAAACAAGAAATTAATACGGCAGAATGGTATACTCAAGAAGTGATATTTAACTTCCTAATCATTCCCCGTGAGAGACGTGAAGCGGATTTTGCTAACTATTATCGAGTCCTGTATCGAGGAATGAAAGTTGTAATTTTCTGAGAAGGTTTCATTAGAATGTTATTGTTTGATAATCCCTGTTATGGGGTGTATTTTTCCTGTTAATAAAAAAAGACGCTCGACTTCTAACTGAGCAACCCATGTTCAAATCTCACTGCAGCCGTAACTTTTTTTTTTTGCACAGTACCGAAATCAACACCGTGTCTTGTGTTTATTTAACACACAAAAGTGGTAGTCACGCTGGGTCACCGCATTGTGTTGAATTAACATAGCTATTTTTTGCAGTGTATTTTGACGCCTCTTGCACTAAACGGTCGTAGCTCAATTGGAAGAGCGTTGATTCAGCAATCTGAAGGACTTGAAAACGTTCCTAGCGGCCGACCATCCTGAAAGAGGTTTATCCTCTGTCATACCAGTCAATTACCGGGATGGTACGTACTAGCTAGGCCCTGGCCGATTATCTTCTAACATCCTCTCTCCCACCGTATTCCAACTTGAGTGCCTAAGGGCATTCGCACGGCACGAGAGTTTTGATGCCGGAAGTTCCTTTAAAATATGGAAATAGTATCATATCGCCGGAAAGAACAAATATTCACCCCCCAGGGGTGAGTAAATAACTGAAACTGAGGTAGTCGTGTGGTTTGAGGCGTTTTCCATCATCTTGTTTCTTGATCACAAAGTCAGTCACGTCATTTGGATTAATATCGGGTCATTCGGCTAAGGCTTAGGATCGGGTTACCTATGACCGAGTCAAACCCGTTTTCATCTCTGATGTGGACTAGGGCACCTGGAAGCCTTTTATGAAGTTGAGGGTTTGAATCCCACCTGGGGGTATGGATGTTTAGGGATCGTAAACTGCATTGCACTCATATTATCGTGACAGGCCGAAACCATAGTTACTAAAATGGCCCATATGAAATAAAAGTTTACCAAAAGTTTCACGTAAGACCAGAATTAATGGAGAAGTCTAACTCTCTTTCGAGGATCTGTCATTTTCGACAGACCAAAAAATATGATGATGAAATAAAACATGTTCTTTGTTTCTATCGTTCGTTCATATCTCCTTGCTGCCGCTAGGAAGATTGTAATCGGCAAAAAAAAAAGAAAAGTTATTTTCCACTTCTGTCTTGGATATAATACTAGGAGTTCCCTTTGGTGCTACTTTTTTCGTAGCATTGTATTCACACTCCTTTTCTGAGCTCCCTGTTGGCTACTGCATTTTTGCCGATTTGAACAATGACGTTTATTGATGACTAATGGAAATTGATCTGTTTGGCACTACACGATAGGTTTCTCATAAATCAAATGTTTTTAAATTAAATGTTTTTGTTTTTTTAAATCCTCAAATGAGAAACGAACAACACACTCACACGGAAGGAGGGCAAGGAAGGCTGTTGTCCTAGCAAGGACGTCAAAGCTCTGTTGGGTTCAGAGAACTGGAGGAAATTAAAAGTGTTGTCTATTGTAGTTGCAGGACCTATACAACTCTTTGGATTCCTCCACCACTGAAGTGAAATACAAGATAATATTGATTTGAACACAGTGCCGATGTCTAGTAATTACGCTCGAGAACTCCAGAACGAAATTGGAGAGGCTTTGAGCATGACCCCCTGCTGACGGTCAGCGTGACTGGCGCTTTCCATGGTTTTTCCTCATTTTCTCCGGGCAAATAAGAAAACGCACGTCGACAAATTCCCTAGTTGCTACTTTCTCAATCCCTTTTCTGGAAGAGTACTCGTCAAAGGAACTCATTCCTCAGATTTGTCGCGTATTTAGCTTGTAGATAACTGCTCAACCTGTTCATATAAATAAAATTAACGTAATTGATTTAGTAGACAATTGTGATTTAATAGCTTCTGACGTGTTTCCAATTATCATTACAGCTTTGCTGATAGCAGTAGTTCATCCTTAGTATATTTAGCGGCAAATCCTCAGAAGCAATGTTAGCATAGCAAGTTTAGCGAAACATTATGCCGAACAGATTTGGAGGCAAATTTCCCATAGCACGTATAGCGACAGATTGTTCGCATCAAGTTTAGCGGCAGATTATCTACACCAGCTTCAGTGGGGAGATTCAGCATTGCTACTTTAGTACAGCCTCAATTTAACCCATTCGGATAGCACTTTCATTATTTTTATCTTAAAGTAGTATTGTTCTTTTTAAATATTGTTCACTGTATTCTTCCTTTTCCCCTTTTACCTTCAAAGTCACCTTCAATTCTCTTCTTTACTACTATTTGAGCGTAAACTATTTCTTCTTCATTAGTATCTTCATTAATGCTCTTTGTTCGTCGACTATATGATAATCTTGCTTATTACGTAACAGCTTGCTTGTAGAAAGGGTCCCGGGTTTTCACATAGCAACTTTAACCTGTTTTAAAGGTGAAAATCTTTTGGTAATCATGTTAACTTTAACTGTTAGCTGTTAACTTTCTAAAATCCACAAATATACATGTCCCAGCCAGGATTCGAACCGACACCGTGGAGACACTGTCCTGACACCTCAGACCACACGACTGCCACGGTCGGCATTCTCAAAAGAGAATGAAGCTTACTTTGTCAAGTAATACATCTTCAGATAAGTTTAGCAAATCAAACCAAAAATCTTTAAAGAAGTTGGAATCAAGCAGTCTAGTTTACAAAAAATAAGGTTGAAATAACATTGACAAGGCTAGAAAGAAAAACCGAATATATTTCTTAAATAAAAATTAAAACGTTGTCCTGGGTGGTTATCGATCCGAGAACCGTTAGCACACTGTAAAGCCCTACGTTGGGCGGCCAAGAAAATGTAGAGACCCACATTGTGGTGCCAAGAAATGTGAACGCTCCCGCATTGGAGCGTCAAGAAATTGTAAACCCCCAACGGTGGACGTTAAAACAAAAAAATAACGCCTGGGCGTTGGGAGCCAAGAAATGTAGAGGTCTATACCAAGTATGTCAAAAATGACAAGGTGAGGTGTTGATGCTAATGATATGCACGAAAATTTAGAATAAAGTTAATTAATTCCACCTCAACCTAATGATATCTCACGCAAGTTATAATTTTTACTTTAACTTCCAAACAAGGGATTAGTGGAGGTTATCAACACAAAAGATCTCCAGTTTCATTTACTTTAATAGGGGCGCCTTGAATTTAATTACAGAACTATTAATTACTGGAGAGGCGTGAGATCGTCAATTAAAAATACAAAGAAGGTCAAGAGACCACATATCTCGCCTTGGATATGTTACTCTCAGGGGTTAGTAGGTTACACATGACTGCAAGAATAGCAATGTAATTTCTGATGAAGTACTTTCGAAGCAAGGTGAAATAATTTCAGATCCACCTTCCGTCTGCATCAACCTAGGAAGCCTGAAAACATAGTAACATGTATGCTGCACTAAATTTACAGTACTCACCTCTGTGAAGAGCACACTCAGGATAGCACAGGTGACCATAGAAGAAGTGAAGATAAACTATGTAATTCCAGTAGAGATACTTAATTAGATTTATTCCAAACGAGGTTGATGACTTTAGAAAGAGTAGAGATGTATGAAAGACACTATTTACATACACTTAATAACAGGCATGATTCCTTTGTACCTGTTGAATTATTTACATTCACACAACAAACAACACTATTTTTGGTGAGCTCACTTTCATGACGTTTACTGGTAATTTTGAAACACACAATTTATGTGACGTCACTAGATTGGAGTTACACTTGGCTATTGTTTATGTATATACACAAGGTTACATTATCCGAAGTGAAACTTGCAGTGTTCATCTGAGTGGGGTCACTTGGGGTTTCACACGCTGGTAAAGAGTTCCAAGGAAGGGACCTACAGTCCACGAGTTGAAAGTTCTGGAGCACACAAAGTTGTAAAAAAAAAATGTTTTATCCAGTTTTAGTAGCGTAACTGGTTATACTGTGCCTTAGCAAAAGTTTTAACGTTAGCACTCTTGTTGACTACGCGTAAGGTGACTAATGTACCTTTTGACAAGGTGAACTTGTGGTGGCTTGTCATTGAAAAGAATGAATTCACAAGTTCCAAGATACTATGCGGTGATTTGTGTAAATGGATACTTAATAACACAAAGTCAAGTTCGAATCATCCATCTTCTAACATTGGCATGTTTACTCACTGGATGCCACACATTTCCATTGGCAGTGCACGGTATGATTCGGTGCAAGCCAAATTGATAAGATTGAATAAAATAACAAAAAAATGTCAAACACCAAATAAATGATATTGGTGAGAATATAGTGATTCAATTCACTGTTTGATCACACTTTATGTAAGATTGTGGCACATCAGACTGTTTACTTGTGAGGTGCTTTTGGTAATGCACTTTTCCAATTACCACTTTGGATATATCACAAAACACACAGTTTGATAATGCGGCTCTAACACTTGAACAGTATGTCTGTTAGTACGAGTCTCTATTCAGACAACTAGTAACTTTCACGACATGTTGATTGTCTCGAAACTAAGATAGAACTCCCGATGTGGCCGTTGGCTTTTCGTACCTCAGGTTGTATTTTTGCGGTCTCCGATGGGACTCGCTCTCGTAACACCAAACAGGCAGAGAGAAACTCACTACACCTGTGTGTCAGGGTTGCCACCTGTCACAAGGCACTGGCCAACTCGCATATTAAAACAATATTTACATTATACTGACTCAATGTCATGAGTTCAGCCACTGAGTAATTATACTTACATACTAAATACATGATATTACATACATAAAACACTAAAACACTTCTTAAAACAATTAAAAAGAAGAAAAAAGAAAGAAAATGTAGCAGACAGGTTGCTTCAAATTCTCCTCTCGACCGATGCTGCCCTCTGACGGGAGATATCGGCAAACCAAATCAAAACAAACTTAGCGGGAAAGAGCTAACTGGTGAGGAAAACAAATCAAATAAAGGACAAAATAATATGAAAAGAAGAAAGATGTGACAGTACAAAATATACAATTATAAACTAGATATATGGGGGAGGGGTTACTGTATTTACAACGAGATGACATCATGAAGGGAGGAAGATAACAGAAAAAGAAAACAGGGCTTGTACTGCAACTCCAGTACAGCACACGTCACAGCTGCCTCTTGACTCCATCGGCATGCGCTAGACAGCACGATTGATCTGAAATTAGTTCCTGTGTGTGATTATTCATAAATGCACTGATAATTAGTTACAAGGGACCCGAATCACGTTAAAAGTAGTGATAGAGCAAACGGAGACCCAAACAAACTTTCTCTATGGGTGTACATAGACATAACAACATAAATGTAAAATGTAGCAGAAAACACATATCCTTCCGCGTCTCGAAGCATCATTTTCGTTATAGGCTCACTGGTTAGCCATACCCCGGAGACGGGGAAAGGGACGTAAGGTGTCAATTCTGGTCAGAATTGATATTTTTCACATGTCTTTGTATTTCTAAGCTGAACGTGCTCAAAACAATGAATTTTTGTCCGACTGAGAGGCGACGGTACTAATGATTGCCAACTATAGGTAAACTTTCTTCTCTTTAGTTTCCTATGTAGATAGGCAGTGGGAATATTTCTTGCATCTTCCTTTCTGGAGAAATATCCCAGCTGTGTAAGGTCCAACGCTGCGGTGACCTTTCGCCCTCAATCGAAGTTCAGCTGAAAACCTGGCTCGCTTGTCTCTGAGCAACGAAGAAATACAGAAAATGATGGAGAATTCCAAATTTTCAAAGATGCTACCTAAATGTTATTACAAATTAACTATATGTTCTAATCATATGCATAACACCCTTAGATAGATTAATCAGCTTAATAAACACATTATCATTCAAAATATTCAAATTACACATCCAAAATTTAATTGTATGCAAAAAAAATGAAAAATTAGAAAAAAAAAAATTTGCATGGTAAAATTTGCATACCGAGATGCAAATTAGGTTGGTGAAACCTGCTCTCTACAACACTAATCCGATGCTGTAGATACCAGACCACGGAATCACACGTCTTAGCTGGCTGCTCAAGCGTTATTTATACATAGTTCATCAGATCGCAAAAATTCGAATTTGAATTTTATTTATGGCCTTAAGGCATCTAAGGCTAAGGCGAGATAGGGGAGGGGAAAGGATTTGGGGGGTGTCGGTCAGGGCCTGTTTTAAAGGAGCCACCCCGGTATTTGTCTGGCGTGACTGAGCGAAACCCCTGGAAACTGTTCAGTTTGCGCTGGGATCGAACCCAGGACCTCTCGAATGCTACGCCAACGCTCTACCACTGAGCTATGGAGGTTCGGTTCAGATCGCAAAAAATGCATGTAGCCTAATAAAAGGGTGGGAGTTGGCCAAGATAGCTTAAGGCAAAACAGTCCTATCAAATGATGAGACTTCAGCGTATTGAGACCACAGCAGAGCTATAAGAAAACTAAATTAAAATCAATTTAAAATTTGACAAGCTTCCTCGCAAAATTGCTTGTTCCAACAGCCTTGAATTAGGTTAGTTATAACAACCAAACCACTTATGCTGGTCCAACAAGTTTGTTTTGTGCTTATTTCTTAAGTTTAACACAAGTTCGACAAGCTCAAAGCAAGCGACTGATAACTTTGTTGCAAGCTGGCATGCTATCTGGATTCGATTCCCGGTGAGGACAAAATGGATGAGAGCCTATGTTATACTGTAGGTCCCGTTCGTAGGATTTCATCTGATAGAAGGCAATGTCAAACCACCATCTGCTCATCTTGTCCAGGGATCTACGTGACAGGACATGCCTTCATGCATCATTATCATAACTTTTACTGTGGTTTGTGTTAACTTAATTACCATTCTTTACCATTCTCTTTACGTTTGTATTAGCGGTTGCCAAATCTGAATAACAATCCATCCTAATATTGGATAGCCATTAAACCGGACGCATAACAGATATCCGATTACTTATATTCTCCGTTATCCAGATTATCCGTCATTCTGATTGTATCCAAATATTATCCGTTGTATGGATCTATTATCCGGATTTATACACCATACGATATCCGTCATCCGTACTATCTGGCTTTTCTAAAGCAGATAGTGTGTCAACAGGATATCCGATATTCGGATTCTATTTGCCATTGCTTGTTGTTTGAGTAGTGTCTACTCTACGCTCTAATCGAAAGGAAAGCCTTGTAAATGAATGAGACCTGTGTTTTATGTGAACGAGTGGTTCGACTTATTGTCTTGTATTCTGAGAATAAAGTGGTTGGGAATCCACTACAAACTACAGGATACTATCTCCTTACGAGAGAAGCTACAATGGCAAACTACAAATTGGTTCACCTTACCCAGAAACCTCCAAGCTATGGACCTGATTCCAGGCAGGGTACCAATCAATATAGACTCCCTAATGATCTTGTGAGTAAAGAGTACGTGGGATTCGAACCATACTAGGGTTTCAGCCCTTGGTAAACAGTGAGGGCTCAGGGCATTACGCAATGACTTTCTACTCTATTTCGCCTGAACAAAAGCTTGAGTACAATATTTCAAGATAAGTCCATTTTTTTCGCTAATAGTTCCAAAAATTGGCTAAAATTTTATAAAACCGTAAGAGAGCAGGACTCTATTTTTTTTATATATATATATATAAAACCGTAAATTATTATACAGAGAGGTAACTGAAATACGCATATAATTTAGAATATCTAAAGTCGCATCTTGTCGTGTGGATAGCACGTTTCTTGAAAACATTTTTATGGAAAATTTCACATTCTTGTATCTTTTTTTTTAAAAAAAAGCGTATAATATGATAATTATATTGCGTGACTTTGGAACTACACATATTATATTTTATTCTGATATATAATATATTTTAATATGTATGTGCGTGTTCGTGCGTTCATGAAAGATGTACGTTATGTAGATTCATTTTTTTCTGGTTAATAAACAACGTGAGTACCACAATTCTAGACACAGAAGTAGTTTAATTACTTGTATAGAAGGAAAACGGAGTTTTTATCTTCAGATCTGCAATTTATATGAGTTAAAAATTTAGACTCCTCATACTGTAGAAGTTTGCTAGATGCGTGTGTGTATGTGTGCGACCTGCCTTAATATACATTCTAACCGTACGGAGGATTCTTTTCAATTGTTGGCAGTGGTAGGGGGGAATTGTTGAGCACGTGCCACGGGGACAAATCGGGAGACAGGAGTACTTCATGACGTCATGTATATGCATATGATGCAACGTGCTTTGACGTGTGTTTGATTGGTTAAATACACATCAAGAGAGCTATGTGCACATTGCAGTTTTGGGAGAGGGAGGGGGCGCGATACTAATGTGTAGAATAGGAAGAGGATTGCTTTCAATTTTGGGGCACGGGGGTTTAACAAAAGGGTATGGGGTAATGTCTTCCTTCCCCTGTAGATATTGTTTTAATTGGAGAGGGGGTGAAGAATAGTATCAGGGGGGGTAACGAAGAAACTCCCGAGAACGGAAAAAGGGTAAAAGATACGCGTAGAGACAGACAGAGCCCAACAAGCAAAAGTTTACCGTCTGTCGTTTTGGAGGTTGCAGGAAGAACAGTTGGTGTCCGGGGCAAACACACACACACACTTACGTATACGTACATCCTTATAACTTCTCCCTCTCTGCAGCGTCCTGTGGCGGAAGACAGTGGTGAAAGACTAAAAAAAAAAAAGAAAGAAAAGAAGAAGAGGTGCAAAAGGTGCTACAGAAAAAGCGAAAACGCAACATTTGTGGAAGTAGGTGGCTTTGGCGGGAATTTGTTTCGACGACCCCCCCACTTTCTTCTTCCGGACTGAACTCTGACTTCTCGACTAGGTCAGTTAGTTCTGTGCTAACTTCCAGAATTACCACATGTGTTCCCTACTTTTTCCTTGTGGGTCGATCAAACCTTCCAGTCATCGAATCTGCAGTAGCAATCAGATTGAACACCAATATCTTACCGCAATAGTCCAACAGCAAAGTTGATGACATCTTCCTAGTGACTGAAAGAAAGGGCTATTGATATATTGTGCTAGAAATCGGGTTTTGAAAAGTGATCAGTAGGAGCGGTTTACTAAGTTCTGTTCCAAAACCGACAGCATCTCTTTCTCTGATGACAGAAAACAGTTATTAATGTGTAAATCTTTTGGTCACCGAAAAGCAGCTCCAGTTATAATTAAGTAAATGTGTGCTCAAGTGAACCAGCGAATTCCTCTGGTGTTTGTATGTCGTATTAGCGGAACTGAAATATAATAGTGCTCCCTTTTACAGTTCTTTCGTTTCTTATTGATAGTCCAAATCATGTCTTACATTGTCTATTTCTTTTTTATATTATAGTGAAGCCAAGTTTTATATTTGGTAAAGACTACTTGAATCGCTGAAGTGTACGTGTTGGATTTAATTATTTGCTTAATGTTTTGGTAAAACGAAATAGTGAACTATGATATTCTTCAGAGATACTAGAAGACCACAAGATATTGATAAACCAGAAAATGTTGACGACCACCACAGGGTGATTAGGAAAAAAGTGACTGAAGAAGATTTTCGGACTGTACCAGAAACTGGACATTATCAGTTTGGTGATGTTGTTCAATTGATGCATATCCCCAAAACGGTAGTGTTCGAAGACCCCAAAGTACATGTTCAGAGGTTCTTAGATATATCCAAAAGAGACTCCAGTGACGGGAGTGAATCAAAGTTTTTGTTTGTGAGACGGTTCAAACCAGAAGACATTGCGATTGACTACAGTCCCAAACAACAAGAAGACCACGAAGACGCGAGTGACCAACAATTATTAGACGACTCAGATGAAGATAGTATTGTAGACATTTTAAGTTCTGAAGATCAAAAAAGTAGTGATACATGTGACGTCACATCAACATCTTCCAATGGGGTGAATCAACAGCGCGGAAATTGTTCCCAACCTTCGAAATCAAACTCACGTTCTTCTGGCTCGAGAAGACGATCACATAGACAGTTAAATCCCGTTGTCGCGAAGAAACGACGGTTAGCAGCCAATGCTAGAGAGAGACGTCGAATGCAAAATTTGAATCAAGCTTTTGATAGACTACGAACAGTGTTACCAACATTAGGAAATGATCGTCAACTATCGAAATATGAAACTCTTCAAATGGCTCAAAGTTACATCAATGCCCTCTGGGATCTCTTGCAGTAGTTAATATGGAAATTTTTACTTTCAGGTAAGGAATTTTATTTTTGAAATATTTTTTTATAGGTTAGGTCACCCTCATTGGCGTTCTGCATGCAGCTGTAGGCTCTTCAAGTGAGTTTAGACCTCCTCAATCGTGGCAATACTTAGCACACCATTTTCTCTTCTTAACACTATCTATCTTGTTCTTCCTTCTCTTTAGTTTCATTGTTAAAATGTTTTGAACACTTTCCCAGAAAAAAGGACAGGACAGTGTATTTCGTACTTGAGAATTGAAAATAATTCTAACTCAATAATAGTTCCTCATAATAATAATAATATTGTAAATTCGAATAAAAATGGAGAAATGTCTAATTGTTCGTTCGTTGTCTCAGTATTCTCACTCGTCAGAGGCTGGAAGGTTTTCGATTTTCGTGAGTAACGTATCTGGAAATTTCTATTACAGGAAGATGTCTGACCTTTTCCGGAAACTCGCTGGAAATTTTGAACACTAGTTCAACTACATCTACGATGTTAAAATAATGATAATAATACAATTTAATGCATACTATCTTATTGACCATAATTTTCTACGTTTTTCTTTTAACTTAACGGGTTAATTTTTTCCCAGACATTTCAAACACTTCTTATACATTTTCTTCATCATGTTTTAATAAGCTCCGGATCGCTTAATTATGCATCAAAATTCTTTAATATATAGGATGAAAAGTGACTAAATTCACTAATGCTATTGTAGTTTAAGTTTAGTGTAAAACAACGATCTTCAACAAAAGATGGCAGCACTACCTCAGTATAATGTCTAATGTATTTTTACCGTTGCATTAAATTTCGATGCTGCTCCTAGAAATTTACGCCTAGAGACTTCAAACTTTCAGAGAAAAACATTATAACCATTTCAACAGTTCATTCTGTGCTGATTTTTTAATTTCCTTTCTTATTCATTGTTGGAAGAGCTTAATTCATTGTTATAATTTTGCATATTCACAACAGCAATCAAGCGATTTCAACAATAAATAAGAAACATAATTACAAAATTCGTCATGGAATAAACTCTTGAAGTCTCTCGAATTTGTAGGAGCAGAATTGAACAGTCTTACAACGATAAAAATACATCAGAGACGTTTTTCTACCTAAGTTTAAATAATGAAATGTCGTTATGTCTAACAATTTACAAGGATTTATTTTATCGTATGAATTAGAGAACTGAATAATGTAAAAATAAAAAAGGTTAAAAGTAACAACATACTAATGGACGATCCGAATTTTGCCATCATTATACTCGGTGAACATCAAAATTTGAACCTCCCAAAGAGGGATTGAACTAGGGATCTGTCGCAACGAAAACGGAGCGTTAAGGTTATCGTAAAGCAGCTATCTCTAAAGGTAGATGTCTCCAATGTAAGTTTTTTCGTTGCACGAGTTTCAAAGATGGTTGATAACAATTTCAAAAGGTTAACCTGTCGGGCGAAGTAGTAATCATATCAGCTATGTGAAATAGAAGTAAATATGAACAATTCTTTGGGACGGGCATAAGCCATAGTGCTGTTACCACCTATAAAATGCATTTTATCTCACGAATAATTCTTCCCACAAATCATAAAAGAATTAAAGCAAAGAAGAGAAAATATAAACGAGTTAGCGTGCTGTAATCATCAGTGTTTACCCAATAATCTTTAATGGCTAGTGACAAGATAATTGTGTTAAGTGGACACTTCTTTAAAACAAATATTAAGCTGTGCTCACGCACATTTTGATTTAATTTTTTCATGTCATTTTTTTTTCTTTTAACTTGCTGTAAGCAACTTGTAAGTAATAACAAATACAGTAAGCGTTACATACATAAAAATAAATACTCACTCCCCATGAAAAAGAAGATACAAAAATAAATAAAAATACTAAAAAAAAAAATACATTTCGTCCACGCTTGAGTGCGCCTGACATATCATTCTTCTGTGAGACCCTTATTACGTTTTAATTTGTAAGCCTAATCAGTAAACAAGTACCATTTAACAAGAGATGGTTTGCTTTTTTTTTCTGTATTATTTAAATATTACCCCTGCCCCATTTAGGTTTGCTTTTAGCGCCGCCGCGGGTGGCTATCATAAACATGTGGGGAAAAAGAGCGCGTAACTTGAAAAAAAGAAATAAATAAAAAAAAAACACATTGGTTCCAGAAGAGTGCCTACATTCACTATCATTCCCACGTTGCTCATGAGTCCGTGTAATTGCTATGCTCAAGTGTCTGACAGGTGCTTTAGTTCCTGGTCTGTTTTTTCAACTAGGGCCCTACGGAAAACTCATCTCTCATGCTTAACACATTTATTTATTAATCAACACTTGGTGAATTTTTATTTGTTATTCCTATTTATGCACAAAAGAAGCGCGCGAACTTCTGTCGATGTATAAAATGTAATTGCATATTAAATATTCTTCATATGTAGGCCTCAAGCTATTATTTTCCAGTGCAATGAACGCTTTAGTTTAACTTTTCTTCTCTTTTCTTGTTTTATAACACACATATTAATATATTGTTATCATCCAAACCTATAGTGATCTTCATCTGTTATATAACATCTGCAATGTTGCAAGGGAATCACAAATTAGGCCTTACCTCTCATGAATAAACAATCATATGTTACAATAGCTAAATGCGGTGGGCAACGTGCAAGTAATGGATCAAATAATAATTTTTTACTCACCAATTACTTCCAGACTTCCTGTCTTCCTTTTTTGTTTTGGACTACAGATGATTTTTTTTTCTACACATAGTTGTTTCCTGAAAGCACGTGGTGAGTTTCCTGTCCTCAAATGTCTTTATCGTTCTATATATTCGCGGAAATTGGGTAGTCTTATTTGGAACTAGGCTACCAGGACATACCTTTACTGAATACTAATTAATATATAACATTTTTTCAAGGTTAAAGAAATGAAATAAATGAATCATTACATCTACCCTCCCTTTAGAAAGAATTTACTGTTTCTACTTTTTTTCGGAGGGATTTTCTGATCTATTTCTTTAGTATATTTCAGGACTAGCTATAGGCCTACTAGTGTATAAATAAGAGTTTCTTGTTCGATTTTTGCAGTTTGCTATCACCATGATCCAAGCTTTAATGATAGATCGTCTTTTCTTACCTTAACGTTGTATGTACTAGTCCCAGCCTTTTCTTCCCTTAACGTTGTATGTACTGCTCTCAATCACAGATATCTTTAAAAAAAAAAATACGTATTTTATTATCAAATTTTGGCCATACTTTGCTATTGTTAAAATTTTTTGGTTGTTTAATCAAGATCCACGTTATTTTTTGGTCACTTTTTACAAGTTCCACATTATTTCAAGTAATTTTTTTAAAAATCAAGATCCACGTTATTTTTGGTCACTTTTTACAAGTTTCACA
>JAGDQP010027372.1:0-25059 GCA_022664845.1 Lepisma saccharinum
AACCAGCAAAACCCCATATCATTGCTGGTAATTTTTTATTTTAGGATAAAGAAGTCTGTATTAAAAATATGCTTTTATATATTGCATCAAAGGACTATATTGCTCCAGGGTTTTCATTGTAACTTCTATACGTACTTAGAAGCTTTTTTAAAATGTTAATGAAAAATTACTTTCAAAGTTACATAACTTTAATATTCTTTTTTATTTTAGGTCTTTTGATAGCAAAGCTATAGCAAAAGGAACCTTCTATTTCCGCTCATGGTATCAGTCCGCCCGTCCGTCCGTCCGTGTTCAAAAATTAAATATTAGGAACTAGAAGGTGTAGAGAGATACGTAAGCTATCGTTGGAAAGGTCTTGACTAGACTAGCTCAGAGCTGGCCGAACCGTCTTGATTTGTGGAGTAGTTCAGTGTCGCCAACCCATTTAGAAATGTATAGTTCAAATTTATTCCATTTAGTTAGACCTAACGGTTCTAAACTTGGCATAAATATTATTCGACACAACACAAAAGCATTGAGGTCACCTACGTCTCCAAACAACCCATTATCTATACAATTTTTTTCTATTCCAAATTGCTTTCATTATTTTAGACACAGCAGCACAAAACTTGGCATAAATATTATTGGCACAATAACAGCATACTGTGTGTATTTATGTTCCGAAGAACCCTGTTTTCAGTGCTGCCAACCCGTGCCCAAAATATATCTCCACATATGCCGCCATTTATGAAGATATTTCGAAATATGATAGCGGCAGGCAATAGTACTACGTATAAGCATGTTGCAACAACCGTTAACCCGTTTTTCGCCAAAGTGTGGCATCTTGCCCCATGCCCTTCAGTTCCAAACAAACCTTGTGATTTTAATGTCTTTTCACAGCTTCTTTTGAAAGCATTGGAAAAGTATTTTCTCTGGTATTTGCTTCTAATTGCTTTTTTACATTGTGCACAGTAAAGTTGTCAATTTTGTCTTCGAGCAATGTTCTCCGTTTCTCTTTCCTGCCTGCCACGTGGAGGGTTTGTTGCTCCTCAGACTTAGATAACAACACGTTTATTGTGATGTTATGGTTATGCTGGATGTTGGAGCAGGAACGGCTTACTTTTCCCATGGTATTAACAGTTATTTTTATTTAATTGTATCTTGAAACTCTATTTTGATGAGGGGCTACACATTGATTGCAGTAATATTTAAAATTGCATAAACATGCCAACATCTTGTCTTTCTGACATAATCGGTCATGATAAATGTGTTCAAATATGTCTACTTCTCCTCTTGCTTTATTATATGTCACTATGATTTCAGACTTATTGGCCGCCTTACTTCTACGTAGCTATTCAGTCGTGAAGTTCACAAAGAGTGTCACAAGGTTCTTTGATTTTACATTGAATGATAACACCATAAACTCTTCCGCAGAATTCCAAATTAAGAAACTAGGATGACAGTTCTCGCTTATTTTATTTTATTGTTCCTTCAGCAGTTAAGCCGTATTCAGTAAGAAGGTTTTGCAAAGTATGTACATTGACAAGCCAGTTGTTCATTGTAATATAGTTGATTCCTTTGATACACTGGACAAGACAGTTCACAAAATAGCAGCAACAACAGAAAACAGCAGACAATTCTTTCTGTAATGTTAACATTTCATACTCAGAATGTGCAAAGGAGAATTTGTAAAGAAATATTCAACTATATGTGGACATTCTCCCACATTATTACAATATATAAAACAACGGATTTCAATTTTCAGCTTAAATGATTTTACCCGTTACGTATAAGTAGGCCTATATTGTATGATACTTTGGTATTAATTCAGAGCAAGACAACGCTTTGTGTGTAAATACAAGCAAAAATACAAGCTCCGTGTAACCAAATTTACGTCTATATGATTTGATTTTATGGCAAACATTTCTACACAAAAAAAATATCCGAAATGTTTACGTAACGACAAATATATTTCTTACGCCAAAAATAATAGATATATCTGCTCTGTTTAAGATATATCTATTATTAAGAAATATACATTTTACCCAATCCGTGTTTTAGTGGTAATTGCGCCAATAAAAACATGTTTCTGACCTTCCTAAGAGTCATGAGTCAGAGGCATTAATAGGTCTGAGAATAGAAGACCTAATTTGTTTTACAGCCTCGCTCACTGTTTAGATAAACGAGAGATTGCATTTATGGAAACTAAATTTGTAGATAGTTCGTTAGCACTGGCCAAATCAAATATATGAATTATTGTCCAATTTGCCTTCCAGAAGAAGTCGCTACTCCTGCGAAACAGTTAGGATTCACCAAATGCCACGCACAAATAAGATCTAAAGAGCCTATTACCACTACAACAACGACAAGAACAACAACTCTGTCAACAGATAAAGGTGGGTTTCCTTTCGTTTTAATGTTGTTTTAAATATGTCATCCGATATTACTCATCAATTCACAATTACTTGTAGCCAGTATGGAATTAAATTACCTAAACTCACCTTACTATAAATGCTATACTTCTGCCATAATTTCAAGATGAATTTCAGCTAGGAATTTTAGCTTTATAATTGCAGAATTAATATCGTTTGAATTTTTAGCGCAACACATATAACGTTAGGTAGTTCATTGTTCATCTCAAAGGTTTGGATAGTAGTTGAAATCTTCTGATTACCATAGAGTACTGATCGAATGTGTATCGTATATTTCCTAGCTAGTGTCTTTTCTTTTAGACAAAAAAATGAATGTGATCTGATAGTACGACGAAACTAGAATTGAAGCGTGTTACTTTAACATTTGCAAAGCAACAGGAAGCTTCGGCAAGCTACTATAACCATTGAAATGACTCTACCTTTCCTAAAAGGAATCCTGGTAATACCTAGCCAAATTTTGTCTCTTGCATATTATGCTGAAACTTTCATATCCATCACGTTTTTGGATGCACACAATTCGAGGAGCATCTGGATTGTTCTTAGACACGGTGGAAGCAACTAGAGTTTTCTTTTGCGGTGAATATAAACTTGAAAATTTGTTATGAGAATTACAGAGGTCTACGATGTTCTTTTATGTACATTATACGCTACGAACGCTAACAAAATCGTTTGTTAGCAAATAGAAACAAGGTTTATGAAATATTGATACAATTATGTCGTTCTGAGTGAAAGGACTGTGATTATAAAATAAAACTCTATCTTTCAAATACCTATTCGAAAATAGAACGAAAGAAACTGCTGTACTACTCGACATGTCATAGCTGAAGTATGCGTACTACTTTCTACAAAGATACCTTTTTACCTGGTTTTGGCTTTCGATGGTGTACGAAGAGATACTAACCTATTTCTTCAACCTTACATAAAATTTGTCTTTAGCGGTATATTTTCTTTGAACTGACAATATCGTATCGTATACATGGTAAAGAACAGTTCTCTCATTGTCCTAATCTCTCTCCCTATGACCTAACCGATTTTCTATAAGTCGACGACTGAGGATTATATTCTCGTATGTCCATAGGATTTCAATAGGAGATACAACGATATGATCTTTAGGTTTCGAAGTGTACTCTGAACGGACGAATTATTTATTAATGTCCACAGCATTCAAAGTAAATGACTGTTTCATATGGACTCATCACACCTGACCTCAATAGTATTTTGTAAAACAAAATAAGTAATCAGTTAGGACAAATGTTAAATATTGAGGAAAATTCTCAAATTCGCAAAATCTCGAAACAATATGTAAGCTCTTAACGGTTCTAGATATCAGAATTTAGAGGATTTTTTTTTTAAATCGAAACTATTAAATAATATAGAAGGTACATTTATAGAATTGAAAGATAAGCAATTTCAGTCCGAAGCTCGCCTTGTTTCCGACTTATACTTTCGACTCAAGTCCGTGTCCAATTGGCATCATAGCCCGATTAACGTTCATTTGGTTTCATTTCAACTTACGTCAGATTAGCACTGAAATATTCTTCATAAAGCTGGTTTATAACATTATCCTTCAACGTATGACCAATTTCGACTTACGTTACTCACTAGAACAAATTTCATTTAGTTCTCAATTACCAACTATTGTATTATTTTTTAAAAAAACTGATTTACAAGAAATTTGGCAAACATTTACAGATTGTTTTAAGTTCATGACGGCTTATTGGGCCATACTATAGGAAGCAAATAGAGCAGCATTACGAAAGGGGTATCAAAAGAAAGGCATGCAAGTACAAAGGTTGTAAGTACTTTCTCTGATTTGAGTTCTGTTTTTTTCTTGTCACATTTCGTTGCATTGCTGTTTCATTCTTAGTGCACTGCTTTGACTGTGGGAATAGAGTAATAAAACAATATTCCAAACCAAATTTTGGTAAATAGTAATACCGGGACGCTATTTACTATTATAACACAGATTAAGTAAAATGCATGCCACTTTCTTTTATTTAATTAAAACAAAATTTACACCATTGACTTAGCAAGTCATGTCGACTATGACAGTTACTTCTAATGTTCGAGAGTTTCAGAAGAAAGGTGAGGAATGATGAGTTCAATTCAGTATCCGACTAAAATGTAATTATTTATTTAATTATAATAGCTAAATGTAAATATAAGCAAACCTATTATACTGATATGAAGATTGTCGAATCTAATTTTCCCTATTTCGGTAGCACTCCATTTTTTTCACAATCAGTGTATGTTGGAAAAGCGAATACTCTCTGATTTATTCTGATTCCGAAGACCAACACCAAATAGTGTAAATCCGTATCAAGGAAAATGTCGATGGACTAAGCGTCGTTGAACTCGACAGTCCTAAATCTCCATATAACAACTGTAGAATAAATCTCAACTTCGTAATTAATGAGAAGTGTCTTAAGTGTTCGCGTCTGTAAGCAAGCCTGATAACCGAATTATTTTTGAAATTTGACGTTGAGAGTACATTAAGTTTAATGTTTCATAAATATTTCCAGTTTATTGTGCTACCAATTATCGGTAAATGTCTTTCGCATATTCATGAAGGATATGCTAAGTTTGATATAAAGATACGTGAAGATTCTGACTATATTACAATGTTACAAAGTATTTGTTTCTTGTTCCATTTAAGATCTACTGTTTCCATTACTCTGTTAGACTTGTGAACTATGTTCAGAATGTTATTTATTTCAAAGCATGTTTATCCACTCTGAAAGACGAGAACCTCCTCTAAATATCAAGTCGTACATCCATGCTGTCATTTTCAGATTTCTCCGGCTTGTGCAATTTCACACTCATGCACAAATCAACTGTCCCAAAACATACATCCAAACACTAAGTTTATCGACCAAAGTAATTTTATATATGTGAAAATTCAATATTATAACCTACATCGCTGTTACGAAAATATTGAATACACTGCAATAGCTGATGCACAAAACGCTACAACGAAGCTCAGTAGTGCGTAACTCACCTTCTTATTTTTAAATGTCTGTAGCACCATGTATTCAGTTTTAAAATATTTTGACTTCGTAACATCATTTTTTAATTTAAATATATATTTCAAATGTCTAATCGAAATAAGTTTTTGTAAATTTGATTGATATATATCTGTAACTTTAAAAAAGATTAGATGAAGGCAAAGAGTATAGCGATTGGATACAAGTTGCTAGAATTAATTAATAAATTGCTAGCTGAATTATCTGCTGGATCTAGTTTTCCATTGTTTTTATTGCAGTGTCTTCTCCTGCCCCTTCTATATCTTTTACACTGTCGTAAACAATTTCTTCACACTTTTTATTTATTTTTCAGTGATGTTTACCATCCCGGATGGCATTCATCGGTACCAAGTGTTTCAAAGTAAACAGGTAGAAACGTGGGATCAAGCGAATGAGAAGTGTCAAGAAGAAGGTGGACATCTAGTATTGATTGACAGTGAACTGGAAGCAAGAATTGTATCAGATATTTTAAAGGACGACCTTGAGACGGAAGGATACATTTGGGGTGGATTTGAGAATAGAGACGGAAGCTTTCAATTTAAGAGCATTTTTGGTAAGCTAAAAATTACTTAGTCTGAAATAATGATACAGTAACCGGAAGTCGAATTTATTTATCCTAAGTTTCAAAAGTGATAAACTTTTCCAATCCGAGTTTAGTCAACATTTTGTTCTTGAGGACAGGCCACTAACTTCAAGAGGAAAAAAATGTCGTCCATTGATCCTCATCCAATTTAGTAATTTCTCTTAAACCTCATTCACCAAACATTCAATCAAGTCACGGTATACTCGTTGCAAGCTCATTGACTCTCCAAGTCGAGGCAACGCTCACCTTAACACTAGAACACCCTTAGGGGACAAATTGTCCCCGTACGATTTTAATTTTGTTATTATTTAATTCATATGGGAGCTAAGACTTTTTGCTTTGGTGACTTTTAGTCTACCACTTTTTTGCGTTTTTCAAAAGACCCGATCATTTTCTCAAATGGCATAGGTTTAATGGGCATTTAGACCTAGAACGCCCACAGGGGACAATATGTCTCATCTATAGTAGACAGTAGTTTCCTGTAGTACTCAGGCCATTATCTTGTCCTCATTTTACTACTTTTCTGCCTTTATAACACAATAAATAACACATCGATTCTGTAAACAACAGTTTGTGTTATTGAATAGGCCTTTCTAAAGTGAAAGATGATTGTTCATGACAATTTGTTCTAACAACACTGAACTATCTTATAACCGCGAAGAAGATTTTGCAAAAATATTATGGCAATATTGAGCACTCTCAAGCTATCTGGCAATAGTGAGTAACAGCGTATTGTCACTTTAGAACTATCGTTTCACGAACATGGATCGAAGACGCAATTTACGAAAGGAACAAATTTTAGCTGAATTATGTAGCATCCAAGAAGATGAATCAGATGGAGGTGAGTTCTGATTCAGTGACGCAGACGTGGATAATTGCTACGAAGTAGGTACATTTGGTGAACAAACTGAAGAAAGTGAAGGCAGTGATGCAGAAACAGATTTTACAGGTACTAGTTCTAATAACGGAAATACTGTAAATTAAAATAATGTGGATGAAGCACCTGATGGTACACAATAGGTACCAATAGATGTGAACACGCATGTACAAGGGCGCCGTACACAGCAAAATATGATGAAGGGAACACTTCTTATACAAAAAGAAATGTTCGTGAAGAAAATATGGTATCTACTTGGAGCCTTTTCATTGACAGAACAATTCTTGAGCACATACGAAAACGTACTGAAGCTGAAGCGCAGAGAGTACTTCAGACAGACAATTGGTCATGCAGTATTGAAGAAATTGAAGCATTTATTGCTTTCATACATGCGTGTTTTGTTAGTGGAAATAGAAACAAAGACCTACACTCTCTCTGGAGTAAATCTTGGAGTTTAGCATTCTGTGGAGAAACAACCCCGAAATCGATTTTCTGAAATAATGAGGTTTTTACGCTTTTTCTTGAAGTCTACTAGAACAGTTTTCGTTTGCAAACTGACAAATTCGCATTGGTGTCTTTTGTGTGGAACAGATTCATTGAAAATTGTGCAGTTTGGAGCATTCAATGTATCTAGATGAGTTTTCCAGTTATCGAAAATTTCAATTCAATATTGTTATATTTGATTTCGTTTCATCGTTACTTTGATTGATACTAAAACATTATAGTAGATATTATGGTGAACTGGACCATTACATGTGGTTATTTTCCAACCAATACTTTTTATGGTTACATTTACAAAACTTATTTGTAAAAGTGTTTTGTTAATTTAACAATATTGTTATGGCTGTTCTCAACAGCTTACAATACGCAAACTAACAATACGTTATTGTTGAATTTACAATAAATACACCCGAAATGTAGTAGCTTTATCCCTATTGGTACTGTAAGTTTTACAACAATTTGTCTTTGTATTACTAACATTTTGCAATGATAATATTATGACCGCAAATCAATAAAAACTTTCCCGCTGGGAGACGGAAGTCCATCTCGCGGGAGAGTAGGCTGGAACTGCAATATTCTCCTTTTATAAGTGTTAAGTTATAGGCAAATACCTCTCCTATTACTTGTAACATACGACTCACACTAATATCTGCAAAGAATAAATATTCATGTGGCATTCTTTCCAAAACCCTTTAAGTAAATTCGTTGAACATATTATGACCGGGATTACGCCCTGTTCAGACGCCAGACGCAGAGCAAGCCCTCTGAAGAACTTCCCTCGTACGCCAAAGGGGCGGGGAAGTGAAAAAAAACCACCGCGGTAGATGACAGCACGCGATGCCTTCCACCTTTTGCGACTGAAGATACCAAATTGCCTTCCAGCGTAGCAACCACCTGACGAAGCTTTTTTGGATCGGATGAAAAAGACTTACTACTCCCAACAAACAATGCGCTTGAAACATGATTTCGACTCCAGACGATGCTTACTACAATCGAAATTATAAATCTAATATCGATTTACCCGGCAAAGCTGATTTAAGACCCGTACTGGAAGAGATATTATATTAGTACACAATATAAAGAAAACTATATGAAAAATTGTCTCATGTCACCTGAAGTTATCAATAGATGATTCTACAATAACGTTATCGAAAAACCCAATATTAAGAATATTACACAGTTTTATTTCCTGATGTTATCTTATACAGCAAAACACTTGAACTGATATACAGCACGATACGTGAATATCAACTTTGAATGTATTATGGATATGGTGCAATTTATTCTTTTCAGTTTATCAATTCTTTACACAACTTTGTTTCTCTCTCAACAGGCAATATCACCGTTTGCATAGAAAATACGAAGACAAATTATGCACCAATTATAGAAAGTTTCTTCAAACTATTAATACAGTAACAGGTCAACATCAATTTATCAGCAAACTTTAAGCTTTGAAGTCTATGTTCCTTTTAAGTTTACTATACAAACATATATCATGCACATAAAAACGGATAAACAATACTTGGACTAAAGATCACTTATTATTATTATTTATTTTGATTGTTTGGATCCAAAATTCTCCTAATTTCACTTCCACTACTTGGCACATGCACCAGATTACTCATTAAGCGTAATACAATTCTTGATAGCGGAGTTTCCTACATTCAAAGACAATAACGAGATTAACTCTATGGAACTGCGACCCTTAGCAACAACTTCCAAGAGCAAAAGACGCTTTAAACAAAAGAGAAATGTCCACAGTGAAGGAGAAAAATACCAATGGAACAACATCCAAACCTACTTAAACCTCCGCTTATAATTACCTTAAAGTTCTGGAGATTTAACTCACGCATAAAGAGTACTTGAATCATACACAATGCCCTTTTAGTGCCTAAGTCTATTTATACTTTAGGTTAGGTCACACCTCGTTTGTTTACACCCCAATCCAATCGTAGCTTTACTGCCACAAAATTACTCTCAAAGTCGGTGACATTTACAGAATTTTCTGTGTGTACTTGGCATCACGCTCCATTCTCATAGTTAAGAACCACTGCAAGAACAGAAACACTGACATTTACAAACTTATTATTTCTGCAAATTATTATTTGTTCTTATTCATACGTTTTATTACCTGCTCGCGTACACACCGCTACTTTTATATTTCCATAGCATTTGTCACATCGTACAGTTGTAAGTGTTGTTAGTTCGTGGTCTACAACAGACTATAACATTAATCGTTTAATAATACCTTTTTGGTAATGCAACAATGTTGTGTATAGGTTCCAAAATAACAACATTTTCTCGTTAATTTTACCATAATATCATTGATTTTACAACAGCTTTTTTTAGTACATGCACTTATAATATTCTTAGTTCCCACTTGTACTGTGTATTTGATAATGATACTAACTTACAGATCATAATGAAAAATATTTCTTGCATAAAATTCAAGTTCTAACTCCATGGTTCTTTTTGTTATGTTTATTTTAGTAATTGAGCCATTTTATATTCTTTCCTTTTCATTCTAGGGGAATTAATGGAATTCCAGCATTGGGATTTTGGCCAACCTGATGGAAGAATAGGAGACGAGTGTCTTTGTTTAAATCCCTACAAAAATGCTCGATTTCATGATTGTACTTGTGAACATGGTTTAGCTTTTATGTGTGAAGAAGAAACAGACTGATTTATGTGTGTTTGTGCGTGTGCGTGTGTGTGTGTGTTGCTATTAATGTAAATTTATGTGCTTTGTCATTAATGATACATAAGATTTCGGTACTAAATGCTAATACAACAGAAACAATGGAAAGGATTTTTCTTATTTGAAAAATAAATTTATGGAAACATCGTATAAATTTATAAACTTGACTGACATATATACTATCACACGACTTACCTTGCAGGAAAATATTGTCATGACGTAGTTAAATGAGAGAGATATTTGCAGATATATAATTTCTCGTCGACAAAAAATTCGAAGTAAAAAAAATGACTAGTTGTATATTTTCTCCGTTTCATCTCGAAGAGCGATACTTTTGTAATGTAATAATTTTAATTTTCGTTAATAGATGTTACACACGGTAGAGACATCTTCGTGAATTTGGGAAATATTCTTTAGAGGCATGCAAAGTTACTTTTTTCCACAGTGAGTGACACTTAAAATTTGACATATGATGCTGCTTTCTATAAATCTCACTACGAAATTTCGTTTAAATTTCAGAACGTTTCGAGTGGAGTGCTTGAACCTGTATTTTAAATATGTTTCTATGTAGTTAAGCTAAGTAATTGCTCTATAGACAAAATGAAAATTTAAAACTCAAATGTTTCTTTAAGAACTATCATTAAACATTCCAGGGTTAAAGTCAAAGTTATACTACAGCTTTCCCCACGCTTTCAGACCACGAGAAAGAAAACGGTGAATGACTGAACTCGGTCTAACTTCAGTTTCTGAGATCCACCTTGGCTAAACAGCGAGACAAAGTAAGCCTCGGCTGTAATGAATACATAAATTGAGAATCATTAACATAAAAGCTAAGAATTCGTAATGAGGAAATTAGCAGAATTAAATTGAAAATTTCGTACTTGAGAGCCGAAGTTGGAACAGTGAGACACTGCAATATCATTCTTACCCAGTGTCCGATATGTTCAATTTTCAGACAGTTGGAAAGAATCAGATCATATAATATCGGATTGTATGTCCGGTTGATATCCAGACTTAGGGGTTATTTCAGAACACAGAGCCAGAGATTCTTTTACAGAGAGACAGAAATCCCAACCACCCCCTCCGACAAATGGAATACTCTTTTGGCCACTATCTAACATCACAGAATTATAAGGTTATGAAATACGCAATGTAAAACCAAAATTATCAGAACTTTCCAGTTTTGAGAGCTACGTCTCGATATTCCATCCATACGTATGTCTCACTGCTTCATCTGGACAACTCCGAAAATGACATGGTGATATCCAAACGAAGAAAGATATTATTATCGAAGGTTTATAAATCTGACAGTAGGAATTATACTGTACTAATAAACGGGTTCGTTTCTTAAACCTCAATAAATACATAATTTTCCTATCCCTGAATTGCAGTCTAAAGCTGTTCCTGTCACCTCATTTCGCTTCAGATTAATGTTTGAGAGAGAAAAAGAAAAAAGTACTGTTGGTCACACGAACGCTTTAGTTTCAAATAATATAAAATCTCAATAAGGGTCTGATTTTGGCCAATGAGAGTACGCAAAATGAGAGTTGGCCTCAACTTAGCGCTGACTAGAAGTTTAACGGTCGATTCTAGAACTGACCTTAAGTGAACATTTTTGGTATGATTTCAATGTTTGACAGAACTTCCATTGTGTTCTTCTAGTGACACTTGTTTCCACGCCAAGAGGTTCTTAATACAGCATATCACTGTCAATATATTTATTTTTTATGATTGTTTCCATAACAATTATTATAACTATGAAGTATTTTACAGTTGTTAAGTTATATCTGATGTTCTATGTTAGAAACACATGGGTAACTGTTAACTTATTTTCATGTCTTTTCCTACAGATGTCACCTATTTGTCAATTCTTATATTTTGTGCTACAATTACCTAGTTACTCATATCTTGCTGACAAAATAACCGTCGCCCCGTGCATCCGGGGCAATTAAAGTGTCGAAAGTCACATTGTTAAGTTATTATTATCCTTCGTACTAATTTCTTGTCCAGGAAACGCTTCAGTATCTACATTTATGTTAGCACTCTAGTTTTCTTTTTGAAGGTTTACACGGACGATTCATGATTTACAGACAAGCAGTCGTAGACAGTTCGTAGACAAGTATTTCGGATAAGAGAGGTCACTTCGTAATTTAATCTATATTACCTTACAATGTGTATACTAGTTTTCTATACCATTTGTCTCAAACGATTCGGGGTGGTCGAGAGGTTAGCTGGATTTTGGATTAATCAATAGAAAACAGAAAATGCTGTATAAATCTAAGTTTTATGATCTCAGCAGGAGACCATATGTTCAATATAATTTCTAGTTTCATCGAGTTGATCTTTCAGCGATTCTTAACCTCCAAACGTAGACAAAGGTAGGCTTAATATTAAAACATCTACGATATTTATAAAAATAACACAGGGCTGCGAAATATTATTTTTTTACGACGCTTTTGATTCTGATGGGTGATTATTATGTATTTTGGTCTCCTGATTACGAATCTGAAGTCAGATTTTTCCTATCACCCAAGGTTTTTATATAATCGTAATTTAAGTACTTACTGAACTTATAATTTTATTCAATGTAAACATGTAGGACATAATGTTCGTACAATGTTAGAAATAAATCAATACGGCAAACAGGTTACCTTGATTAACAAAATACGTAAAGGCTGATTTTTGTTACATAAAAGTCCAAAACAGACATTTAAATTTCTCAAACTCTCTTTCTCTTGCTGCGGAAATGTGATATTCGTGATTTTCGTTTGTGTCCTGACTTCTCATTGTCTCTCTTGAGATACCAGCAATAGTCGGCCATCATAACTCTATCCCACCTGCCCTGATAACGTTTTTCAATCTCCTTCATGTCCTGAGGGAATCTCTCCCCATGTTCTTCACTAAAATCGCCTAAATTTTCAGGAAAAAAGTCGAAATGGCTATGAAAGAAATGAAGTTTAACGCTCATGTTACAGCCTAGTTGTTTCATAGCCATCAACATATTTTCCACGATGTTCCTGTAATCAGGTTGTTTTCTGTTCCCCAGAAATCCCGCAATCACATTTCGGAATCCAGTCCAAGCCAGCCTTTCTTCATTGGTCATCAAATTTTCAAATGTTTCATCTTTCATTAGCTTCCTTATCTGGGGTCCAACGAAGATTCCTTCTGTGATTTTAGCCTCGGATAGAAAAGAGAATTTTGAACTGATATACTTAAAACATTCACCTTCTTTATTCAACGCTTTCACAAATTGTTTCATGATCCCGAGCTTTATATGGAGTGGCGGCAAAATAATATTTTCTCTTCTAATCAAACTTTTTGTTACATTGTTGTGTCCTGGCTCCATTGTTGTTCTTACAGGCCATTCTTTCCTATCCCAGTGTAAATCACGTGCACGGCTATCCCATAGGCAAAGGAAACAAGGAAATTTTGTAAAGCCTGACTGCAATCCAAGCAACATTTCCTATAATTTTGAGATCTGCACACACTACCCATTGGTGCTGTGAATATTTTATTGCCGCTAACATAATTTCAAGGTTTTCGTAGTTCTCTTTCAAATGTACAGAATATGCTACTGGTATTGAGGCATATTTATTTCCATTGTTTAACAGTACAGCTTTAAGATTTCTTTTTGTTGCATCAATAAATAACCTCCATTCCTTTGCGTTGTATTTAACTCCATATTGTGATTGTAGACCTTCGATGTTATTGCAGTACACAAGAGGGCCGTCTTCGGTAAAGTACTCAAGAAATTCCTCTTCTCTTCTCCTATACCAGTAGAATGTAGTACCAGGAACTAGCAATCGTTTCTCCTTTAAACGCGAACCCAAAATTTGTGCAGATTCTTTAGAAAGACCTAGATCTCTTACCAAGTCATTCAATTCTTCTTGGGTAAACAGATCTGGTTTCTCATCTTCTGTGGAAGCTGCAAATTCATCATCGTTGTATGTAGAGTCAGATGATGATGATGATGATTCAAGGGTTACTGGAGGCGTGGGTACGGGAATCTCGGGGCTGTGTGGTACAGGTCTGATAGCTGATTTCAGATTTGGGTAAACAATACTTTTCATACTTTTCTTGTTATGTCCGTCCACTTTCACCATACAAAAATAACAATCATCTACGTGGTTCACCTGCTCTCTCCATACCATTGGAACTCCAAAAGGTAACGACTTCTGCTTCCCCAGAGTCCATTTTCTTAAACCAGCAACACAGGAATGGCACACATAATGTGGTGCAAAGGCTTTGTCCTGGTCTCCTAACTTAACACCAAAGTAAGAAAACTATGCTTTTTTCACAAACGTGGTTATGTTCTGTCTCCTGCTTTTCAATGTAAGAGACCCGCAAATATAACAAAACATATTTGGATCATTTACACACGATCGTCTTGAGGAGCTCGCCATTTCAAAACGTTATCCACAGGAAGAAAGGTTCATTGAACAAAGGACACTTACAAATCATTGGCGGGAATACCTTTTATTTATTATAATGAGCTCAAATTTCTTCTACAAGCACTTCCAAATATGTTGTTCTTTACTTCCGTGCGAACTGTATGATGGTCACTTTTTATTACATGTTTTAAAGAACAAATATACTTATATTTGTTTTAGCTAAAATATAATTTAATTGCTGCAATTTGCATAAAAAGT
Source organism: Lepisma saccharinum (assembly GCA_022664845.1). NCBI lineage: Eukaryota > Metazoa > Arthropoda > Insecta > Zygentoma > Lepismatidae > Lepisma > Lepisma saccharinum. The sequence goes on from JAGDQP010027372.1 coordinate 14,743, forward strand.
CATCTTCCTTTACACATTGTTGTGAGTTTGTCATCTAGTGGCTCTTTTTTAAATTACTATAATTTACATTCGCCAAAAATCCCGAAAAACACGAATATCTCTGCAACCGTGTATCTGAGACACCAGCAGGTATCACCGTTGGAGAGCCTGATTTTTAACGGAGAAAAATGATGTATGAACAATTCATAACGGATGGATAGTACAGAAGTTATAAACACCTAACTGGAAGTCTAAAAACAGAACGGAAATCGCTTGAAGTTAAAAGGGTTAAGAATAGCAAAATTATGAAATAACAGACAAACTGTGGGTGATGGAGAAAAACGAATACCATTTTTGGAAACAGCTCTAAACCAAAATTAGAAAACACCCATTGACATACAAAGCGCCAAAATGACGCAGCCTTGTGTAATTGTTGAAAACTACTTCCAAAGGAATAACAGTATACTTTGACATAATTTATGCTAAATGTTGCTCATTTGTTTTTGGTTCAATAAATCTAACTACCTTACAAGTGTGGATAACAAAATCTAAAAGTAAAATAAACTTTATATAAATTGTATATGGACCATTTTAGTAACTACGGACTTCGGCCCATCACGATGGTATAAGTGGAATGCAGTTTAAAATCCACAAACGTCCATGTCTCAGGTGGGTCTAATGGCGTGTATAATAATCTAGATCTAACCATCAATATTTTTTTTAGCTAAGAAACATATTTTTTGTTCGCGGAAAACTTTCCTCGTGGAACTGGCTTCCTTTCTTTGAAGGAAAGTCCTTGAATTAATCAAACAAGAATGGTGGACGTGCGGAATATCATACAACACATAAGTCAAAAGTAGTTCTGGTCGTACAATGAAATTATGAATTGGACGGCAACCCTTACCCAATAGCACACACGTTGATTAGACCGTTGAAAGGCAGACATTAAATGGTTTTATCAATGTGTAATCAACATGTATGCTACTGGGGTAATAAGAAAATTCAGCAGATTTTTAAAAGAGGAAACTACGATACATTTCTGTGCATTTTCTGTTTCAATTTCGACTAACCTCTTTGCTTTGGTTTTGTACCGTACTTGTTTGTACTTTGTACTGACTTCGTGTTTTGTTGCATTATACAGTAATTAACTTACAAAGTCTCATTCAAATTAGAAAACCAATATATAAGAAGTTAAAAGTTCAAATTTGAATTTCAAGTTAAATTTATGCATATAATTTAGATCACTCAGACCCAGGCAGGGTTAGTCGGACAGGGCCTAGTTTGTAGGTATCACACCAGTACTTGCCTGGTGTGACAGAATAAAACGGAACAAAATGTCACTCAGAATGGTGGCTGCTGATAGCAATCGCAGAGCTTTCCGATTTCTAACCTAACTCTCTACTAGTAACTCAGAGTTTCAACGCAAAAATATTTTTTGTTAAGTCCCATTATTTACAGGTGTATGTTTAAAATATAGTGAACATTATGACTAGTTTCAAATGGTTAAAACATGAACAAGAGAGGATTTCTGCCATTTATAAATCTTCTATTCTTACCTTATTCCTCTTCGAAAATGGTGGATTGAATTAAGCATCACGGCTATGTAACAACATTGAAATGTATTAATCAAAAACATAAACACAAATGTGAATTATTTTTGATTTATTAAAATATTTACATTACAACTTTACTTTCCACTGAAGTTCGTATTCACAAATGAAGTAAGATTTCACTTCGCAACCAATATCGTTGAGTTCTCCGCCTTTCCGAATCGAACAGCAGTTCTCATTTCCACCGAAGTTGTCAGGTTGGCCACTAACCCATCTGGTATATCCTGTGGTGCTTAAAGGTTTTCCTGCACATTAAAATGGTAATTAAGAAATTAGTACCAGATTGCTTTATTTTTGTTTTTAAGTTAAAGATTTAAAAGCAAAAAATACAAATATAATAAATATTCATACCTAAACGTTCATCTAGAATATACTCTTTGATGTGTTCATGAGTTTCATTCGTACCTAAAATTGGTAAGTATTTAATCATTCATTTCACAGTCAATTAGACAAAAGTCAATAAACTGTCCTGAAGTTATTGTACTCTATGAAACTTCATCCTGTCTTGTAATTGATGGGCAAGCACTTGTGGTAGCCTTGGAAAAGCCTCACCTCGCACGAACCTTTGGATACCTGGCTGAACCGTACGTCAAATCAGTCAGGAAATCAAGTCATGGGTTTCAACGGATAGATGTTGTGTTTGACAGATATAGAAAAGATACTATCAAGGGTTTTACTAGAAAGCGGCGTGGCAAATTCACTAGACCAGGCGAGATGTTGAAAATCGATATGCACCTCTCCCAAACAACTAGTGCAATTTTCTGTCATTGCCTGAAAATAAAGCAGATCTAGCTAATTTGTTGTCCAAAGAATTCTGCGCACAAGCACCAGATGACTAAGAGATTGTAGTTGCTGGAGGGTTCAAGAAGGAATTAGACGTCTGGCCATGAACAAGTTTAAATTATTTAAATAATGAGATGAAGAACGAAGAAGTAGATAGAAGACTTGCGTTGCATGTTGTTAACAGCCAATTTAAGAAAGTGGTTGTGTCATTTCGGGACACCGATGGTCTCCTGTTATTGGTTCTGACTACGAGCGTGAGCAATTAGAACATCTTTGGATAATGGCAGGAATATGGAAGAAACAGCGTTATACGGTGTATACCAATTTGTTATGTTTTCAACAAACTACCAACAGATTCGTCTACAGCACTACTTCTATTTTATTCCATAACTGGCCTCCTATTTTGCAAATCACACAAAACGATCATCGTAGAATGTTTTCAAAGAGCATCATGATCTACTGATGAACTTAGGCATTGGTGAACTCAAAGACGATACTATCCAATCTGTAGAAACTTTCGTTTGTAGAATATACCTAGGTATAATGCATACAGCACAGACTTTGTAGATTCAGCATGACATGTTATGTCCTCCAGAACTGACAAACCAAAGCAAATGCCACCTAAAAGTGATGCCCTTCGTTTCCATTTGATGAGGGTACATTACCAAACCATGGTGTGGAGAAAGCCCGTTGTGCCATACCTACCCTTCCTGATCCTGTGAGAAATGGATGAATGCATGACGATGGAGAACTGAGCCTATTTTGATGTGATTGAATTCAATCCCTGAAAGTTGCCTGGATATTATTTCATGTTGAAACAGTAAACAATGTGTGAATCAAAGATGCAAATGTCGTAAATCGGAAATGAGGAACACATTAATATGTAACTTAACATCAGAGTCATTATCTGGATGGGACTCCTTGGCAAGCCAAATGCCGACCCGGACGGCGGCCCGACCAACTAGTAGTCGGGGGATGGTCGGTGCGATTCATAAGAGGTGATTAGACTTCAGGCCGTTTTCCGGGCCGTCGTCGGGTCGACGTAGAGGCGTAACCCCACCCAAAACCCGCCCGGCGACGTCGACTTCTCGTCGGAAGATTGCAAAACCCGACGTCGGCTCGTCAGTCGACTCGATATTTGGCCGACCTTCGCCGACCAAATGTCGACGTCGAGCCGACGTCTCCTGGCTTGCTGTGATAGTGTTAATGTACACTTCTAGGATAGGATCTATCTACGACCATCAACATGTTAGCATCGTAAAGTTCTTTGATAATATAATGTCTTGATCAACAAAATCGTTTGAACATGGCAATTTGAGGCCTTTGTTTTCCTCTTTGCAAAATACAAGGTTAAATACTGAAAATATGGCTTGGGAACCGGTTTAATCGAGAAAACAGCACCTGGTGTTCAAGGCAAGGTTTGACGAATAGCTGATTGATACCTAGAATAAGAACACTACTTCATCCTTCGGATTTTAAATGGATTGCCACTTATGGGTCAATACAAATCACAATTATAATTTCAATATGTATTTATCAGGTAATATAGTTTTTGCCATCACTACATAAAACCAAAGACAGTGAGGGAATACTTCCGTTAAGTTGTATGTATATCAATGGTCTGCAAGTGACGTGACAAATCAGAAGTTATGGAAATCAGGTCTTCAAAAATAAAGTCTCCAGTGTTCAAGAACAATGTGCTATGACAGTATCAAGAAAGGACGATACTTTCTTTTATAAAACAGGTACTGTTACATTTTTATGATCATAATGCACTAAAAGCATGGAAAGAGACTTTCTCCGAATTGCTGCTACATAAATTAATTCTTTCAGTTCAAACTGACTTAAGTAAATTTAAATAATTAAGTAAACACTTACCAAAAATTGTAAGATATTCTCCCTCCTTGTATCTGTCATGGAAACCAACTAACGCATAATCAGGTCTGTTCGGATGTCGGTTAAACATCTCCTGTAAAACTTTAGATTCATCCTCAGAGTTTACAATTACTAAATGAGAATTCTCCTTTTCACAAATGGACTTTGCTTAATCAAAAGTCCTTAGGTCTGTATGGAACTTGTAGTAACCAACTCCAGGATAATATTGATAATCCTTAGGACCAGATGGCGGAACTAAAGGAAATAAATCATTTGTGATAGTAAACTTAATGTAATAGTGAAACAAAGGACAGAAACATTTAAATTTGGATATAAATTTAAGACTTTTGAGCAATTTTGGCTAAGACCGAATGGATAATGATGCGAGATTTGGTGGAATAAAAAGTAGGAGGAAACGGGACAACCCCGAGAAAACCCACGCAAACAGTGTTTGTGTACGACAAAGCTTCCATGGCACGAGCCGGGATCGAACAGAGAATTTTGGAGTTAGCGACAAGTATCACACTGAATTTTTCACAGATTGTAGCACATATAGATTATTATGTTATTATATTATGTGCACTCATAAAAATGGTATCCTATGTATATTTATAGTTGAGTGGAAAAATGGTTTAGCGACCTTGACTCTACCATAATAAACAAGGCGAAATAAATAAATAAATATAGACAGATGAAAAATTGCCATTCCGAACTTTCGCAACTTCTTAGAACCGTATTTATAAAGATTTATCCTATAGCCCCTGAAATTTATGTACTCTTGTCATACATGCCTGAGATTGGAAATGAATATGCAAATCTTTTCCATCATGACAAAGTTGCAAACTGTAGGTGCAAGTGGGTTGTAACTGTAACCTCTCGTACGTCATCTGTGCGTATCGACTTCAAATTGAACAGATAATGTATGATGATGTCAGTGAGTTTCAAACGATCAATTTTGTTCGGTGTAGAAAAATGAAACGATGAAAACACACGAACAGAAAATTGTCTCTCTATTAACGAATAATAATAATAACAAATAATAATTTTCTATGCACTAGTAGCATGATCGCAGGAATACTTTTATGCTACAGTATATGTTTAATTGCATTGTACTTGATGCAAATATTGCGGACGAGAGCCCCACTTTATTACCGTGTTTTGAGTTGCGGGCTATTTAATGAGAAGGTAAAATACTACGGATCCATAGTAGCATCTTCGAAAGCTTGGAGATTTTTCTACTTCGCCTTCGCCAGGAGCTGCTGGTCATTTTGTGCAAACGTGTGATAACATGTGAAAAATAAACGTCAGCACAGAATTGAGTGCAAACAATAAAACAGAACAACAACCGTTCAATTTATTTCAAGAAATGCATTTTGTGTAGTATTGGTATATAGTCGTTCAAGAAACGAACTGGTGTATCTGCAGCTTCAAAACCTTTGCATTTCCAAAGTAAATTTCCTATGTTAATGAAACTTGAACATAAGTTAGTTACACACGTATAGCTAACTCAAGTTCAAGTTTCATTAACAGAAAATTTGTTTTGGAAGATATAAAATTTAAAGGTTGTGAAAATATAGATAGGCTTGTTCGCCTCTTGAACATTGATAATGGCATTGTAGGCCCCATAACTCGAAAATAATATTGTTTTCTTAATTTAGAACCGACTGAGATTCATAGCCCTATGGGATGGGGTTAGTTGCATTCTTATAAAGGTGAATACAAGAAAAATTCAATTCCGTCCTGAAATTTGAGTGTGACAAAATGTGCAACAGTTCCTCCCTACCAACCGGCGTACAATGACACGCGAATTATATAGCGAAGATTAGTAGTAAAAATATTACACCGCATTATGCGTATGATATTAATTATAATAATAACAATAATAATAATAAAAATAACAATAATGACAATATAAAGATAAATTTGGGTTTGTCTCTTCAGCGTGCCATTTTTTCCATCATATAAAAGTATTCGTTTGAGTTAACGATCGCGCACCATCACACATTATCTGTTCAATTTGAAAATGTTATGCATAGATGACTTACGACATATTACAATCACAACAGATTACTATCATCTACACAATCTACAGTTTGGCTCACTTGCCTTTGTGGGAAAATAAATACAAGTGAATCAGATTAATTTACCATCAGAGGCTTGCATGGCAAGAGTAGATATCTTTAGAGGCTATGAAAAATTATTATAACTTCAGTTCTAGAAAGTTGCGAAACTTAGAATTTGGCATGTCTTTATTGGTCCATATGTGCTACAACTGTAAAAGTGTCAATGTAAAACTCGTCAAGACCTTAAATAAAACGTTACTTGCGAGAGAATTTACGTCCTGTATGCAAAGTAAAGAACATAAAGGTTACCAGCTGCGCGTTTCAACTGCGTTTTCCCGAGATATAGGTTGAAAGATTGCGTGTGAAAGCGAAAAAAAATGTATTTGTTGTTATGATTCAACCAACAAAATTAGCTTCTGTTTCAGTTGCCTCGGAGGGAAACAGGAGGTGAGGTGTGGCGCTTCTCTCACACTGCAGCAATCGACGGTGTACTTCCCGTAGAAAGCTGAGCTCTGTTTGACAAATGCAGTAGTACCCTTGCTTTCCTGATCGTGGTCACGGGTTCAAGCCCAATGGGAGTTTATTGAACAATGTGGTTAAGAACCCATTTTTACCAAAATCTATAGGTCCTCTCCTTGGATTCTCACCAGCTCACTTAGGACATTAATAAATATATAACTAAACCTTTTTGAAGGGACGTTCAATTTATGTTAGATGGTTTAATAGTTATTACCTTTTAAAACAAGCTAGTGAGCTTCTAAGGGCAGGATCTATAATGTTTGGTAAAGTTGACTGCTAGCCACTCCTTTCCATGTGTTTGCTTAGGACTTGAATCCGTGACTACGAGCAGAGAAAACAAGGGAGGAGTGTAGTGCTGAATTACTGGAGTGTTAGGGGAGACAGCAAACACATGGCTTTTTCCTTCAGGAATGAAAGCGAAGCAGATGTGTTTTCTGTTAATTTAATGCTAATACAGAAACACATTTTGTATGCTTCACCACGTACCTTTACAACCTGAATCTCAGAACCTTCAGCTAAAAAGGCCAAGTTGCCTATTTGTATCAGACCTTCTCCTAGGACTCAGATTTTCTAACAAGTGATGTTCTGCAGTTGTTAGAGTTAAAGGTTTAGTGAAAATGGGTTTCCTGACCAATTTCGGGTCACTAATTAGTGTAGTGACAGCCACTCGATTTAGAAATTCGTTATTTATTCGTTTCGCTCTAGTAACGTTATGACTCCAAGACAGAAATAGAAGGAATGTGTAGACTGTCAGAAGTGATAAACTATTCTCTACATTATTGCCTATTTCAATAGTGATAGTAGGTTTAGCATTTGAAGTCTACGTCAGTAAAGATTACAAGATTAAGAAGAAAAATTGGGATTCTTTCAAACTTCCCAATGGGGTCTGACATTCTTAAATTCTCGAGCATAAATCCGCAACTTCAAATTCTTTAAGGCTCAAAGTCGATAAAAGAGCTGAAAAGTGCAGGTTACATCCTCCCTAAGATTTTGTTTTACATCCCCAGGACGTATATCCTGGGCGAGTCTCTAAAGAAAGATAAGCACAAGTAAAACCAAAGTTACACTATAAATTAATAACACGTAAAGCAGGGACTCCTTCTTTCAATTACTACGCGCTTTAGAATGTATCTGAAAATGATCATATGAATGTAGGTCTTTAAAATGTATTAAAACAAACACCATTGTTATCCCCCGGCTAGAGTGGTGAAGGTAGAAAATCTGTGGTAAAACTTCTTACTAGGTTTCTATGTCCAGATCACTTCGTTCTGGAACCAAATCATCACATACCAAATAGGAGTAGGCCAAGCAAATATGTTAAGCTTATATTATATGTTAATATTATATTATGCCACACCATATTTCTCATACAGAAAATACGTTACTTTTTTCAAATCATTGCATAGAAATCTTATTTCCTCACCATAATATTTTTTATTTAACTTCTGTTCATAGCGCCATTGTCATGTATCATTAGGGTGCATTTAAACAAGTGGAACTTGAAGGACGGGCTTTCTTCTTTTCCTTGTATTTTGTTGTTGCGCATTTTTGTGTTTTGTCAGACTTATTCTTTGCTGTAATACACTAGCATTACATTTCGATTTTTTATGTTTACAACATTGAAGTAGGCAATGAATTTCAGGAGAGTTTATCATTTTTGGATTACTCCGTCATCAGTAGAGTAGACAATAAAGAAGTTCGCTTAACACACCTTCACAATTTAAAGTGATAGAAAAACAACATGGCGGATGACAGCATCAAAAACAATTGAGGCCGTTATACCCGTGCGCAAGTACTGATGGGAAAGGGATTTCGAAAATGGTGCTTTGTGTTGAAAATTCAGTTAAACCAAACCCCGTGGCACCACAGGTCATTAAGGGCCCAGGGCTTCCAGCCGGCTTTGGCACTCATGCCGTAGAAGTGAGGTGTAGTCAGCATCTCGGGTCCTCCTTGCGTTAATGTGGGTAGAATAAAAAAAATGTAAAAACTGGAACTCAGTAAGGGAAACGTAGTCAGGATCGCAGTCGGAGAAAGTGAGATGCAGTATAGAAAACGCACCCCGAAAGAAATGGGGTATAGTATAGAAAACGTACCCCGAAAAAGTAGGATTTATTATAGAAAACGTACTCCAAAAATTGGGATATGGTATAGTAGAGAACGGAGTGAAAATGGAGTAGGTTTCTGAGTCAATCACAAAAAAGTGGGAGTCTGTGTAGAAAACGCAAAAAAGGAATGGGCAGGGTGAAAGGGAGGTGTGCGTTTAGACGAAGAGAAAAAAGTTACAACATGTTTAGACCAGTTTAGTATTCAAGCCTTGAATGAAAGCTCCTTCCCAGAGACGACATGTGGATGTGTTTTTGGTGGGGGTTAAGGTATGGATTACAGCTATACGAAAATTGCAATCGAAGTCAATGTTAGCAAATGTGTGGGTGTAGGCACGGGCGAATCGGCTCTTTTGGTGAAATGGCGGTGATTATTGACACGGAGATTCAAAGAACCACCCGTTTCCCCCACATGGAATGCCGGGCAGAGTGTGCAAGTTAGGATATACATGACGTTTGATGTTTGACAGGTTCCTTTGGGATGTAGAGTGAAGTTGCTATTGGCTGTGTTGATAGAGATAGATGTAGACGTAACAAGGATTTGACAAGTTTTATATCGATCGCTGTTGCATTTGTGGGCGGGAACTGAACGGAAGGTTTAGTGTGGACCAGGATGTTTCTAAGATTGGAAGGATGCTGTAAAACGTATCTCGGCTTGGTGGGAAAGACAGATCTGGTATCTGGGTCAGATTGGAGTATATGGAAGTGATAATGCAGATTTTGTTTGATCTTTGTAAGCTTATGACGAAATTGTGTGATTAAGGACGGAGGATTCGAGTTGGTGTTGGAAAAAAGGAGCAAGTGGTGTCTGTGTAGCTGCACATTGAATTTGTTTGTTTAAAAGGTTAAGTGGGTAGCCTCGATTAACTAGGTGGTAAAATTCAGACATTTCCTCTGAGGGCAAGGGAGAAGAGTATAGCTTGTTTCGTGCGGTAAGGATGTGAACTTAAAAAATGTAAGTATTGCATGTGGTTGGTTGCTTTTATGTGAACAGAAGTGGTAGGGTTGTTGTTTGCCAAAGTGTTGTCCATATCAAGGAACGTGACTTTTGTGTTTGAGATGGACCAAGTGAATATCACAATACGGAACTACTACAATTGTTTAGTTTCTTGTTGTACTCAACTCAGTTATCAAAAGAAAATACCATTTCCAAAATTATTTTCCCATCCGTACTAGCGAACGCGCAGAACGGACTCAATTGTTTTTGATGTGGTCGTCCGCCATGTTGAATTTCTATCACTTTAAATTGTAAAGGTGTGTTAAGCGAACTTCTTTATTGTCTACTCTACTGATGACGGCGCAATCCCAAAATTATAAGTGAGTTCGTAGTGTTGTGTGTATAATTGTATACGTAATTTCCGTAAGTACAGATTGTTTCCTTTCTAT
>JAGDQP010027373.1:0-11622 GCA_022664845.1 Lepisma saccharinum
AATAATAATAATAATAATAATAATAATAATAATAATAATAATAATAAAGCAGAGTGATTCTTTCGCCAGAGGCCCCAACCAATTGTCTATAAGAAGAATGTTATTAAGATAACTTATAGTTTAAGGATTTTATACCTTCAACGATGTAAAAGCGGATATGGTTAAAATCGATGTTAAAAATGGTCTACTTCCAAATCCAAGCACATTTGAATGTGCGGCTTGAATCTCTTCGCGTAAAACGTCTTTCAGTTGTTTGGTTGTGTGAGGTTTATTTCTATACGCGTTGTCCTTTAATCTGCACCAGAGAAACAAATCGACAGGTTTTAGATTGGGAGCTCTGGCTGGTAAAACATTTTCGTATATTTCTGTTTGACTGTACATTATTATTCACGCAACACCCGACTCACAACTGTCGAGATGAGAACGCAGAACAAAAGGCAAATTCAAATCACTGAACAAGATGGCATCCCAGGGAGTTTTCCATCTTTTTTTTTATTGTCGACAGTATGTGCATATACATTTTCACGACATTATCTAAAAATAAAACATATTTTAATAATTTTGGGGTTTTAGTGGGACGATCACCCTATATAATTGCATTAAATGTAAACTCATTCGCCACTTTGAACACGTGGGTAGCTCTGAATGTTAAACACCTCAGGGAATATTTATCTCCTGAAGATAATAGGTCAAGTCAGGGAGAAAATAGTGCTTGTTTCTAGTCATAAAATACAGGTTAGGATATTTTTAAAATTTGTTTAAGGTCTTTAGCTATCTTTGGAGCAGAGCGGAACAGGGCATGGGGTCAAGCGCCAGGATTTTAGTTAAGATACCTGATGTCCGTGTGGTGAAACTGAAGGAATCTTTAGAAACTCTCAGTTAAGACACTTAACAGCAAGATTCGAACAAACTGTATCTACCCATTGCGAACTCGAAAAGACAGGAAAGACATTTTAGTTTTTCTTGAATGGGTCATTTTCAAATTTCTTGTACATTTCCTCTAAAATTTAAAAAGTATATATTACTCAATGTTTATACTTTTATTCTGGATATGATGAGTGGAAAGTAACATAGTGGAGAAAAACATATTAAACTGACATGAGACAAATATATTGAACTCGTATTTCTAATAAATGTTCAGATACTTAGGAGATCGAGAACGACAAATCACAATTTAATTATAAGCGTCATTACTAGTGTTTTAATGGTAATATCATGTGTAACAGAGTAGATGATCGAGAAGTGTACTCACGTTGAACTATATATCTTCGTACTGGAAACAAAATACTCTTTATATAAAGCAGTTGTTCATGTTATCACTTTCTTGTTCCCATGATGCGCCAGTCTAACAATATTACCAGGACGAATTTGAAATACATGTGAACTTACAAGAGTATCAGAGGAAAAAGTAACAGAGTGGACATTTTACAGAGACATTAAAAAACAATTTATAATTTAATTTTAAAAAGGACTCTGGTTTCGTAACCATTTCCATTCTGAAGACATGTTTTGACAGTCATAAAAGCCATTCGTTTGAAGATTTTTCTGTTTGTCGTAAAAAAAGATATCTATAATTAGGAACTCTTCTGGAGCTAGGGACAAGGTATTTTCACACGGTTGGTGTAATTAAAACCATATTGTAAGAAAAATATATAATATATAAGAATTTTTGGGGTTGTGCTGTTCAGCAATGACCTGCTGTTTCGTTTTTATGATATTTCCCGTTACTGAAGTTTATCGTATCTTGAGCTACAGGCCGTTAATAGCCAGGGACGTCAAATGTACCAGGAATTTGAAAATTGAACATATTCAAATATCTAGCGTCATATACGCCTCCTTACATATAGAGTGCTTTAACGCAAAGTAACTGTTGCCTATTAGCAGCAATATAAATGACTGCTACACCCTATATTTAGCATTGACTAAAAATGATTATTGGTGTGTACAAAGGCAAAAATAGGAATAAATAATATTTCTATTATAAGCACTATTGTACTATTTGTTTTACAATTTCCGATGTATATAAACCTAAGTTTAATTACCTGGTCACTTATATACCAGGGTTGCCCGGGGTGTTTGGCTCTCCCCCTGCATGGTCTTTAATGTTTTCTGCTAAATATTTTCTAGTCCCGCGTTTTAAATGGTGATTTCTAATTTTTCCTTGTAAAGTGCGACCGTGGAAGGTTGCGCCACCTGACCTAGCGGCCACTAGTGGTCAATCCAGCCCTGTATTTAAATTCGGGTCCCGGTCACCATGTTCATCCTGACCAACGCTTTTCAAAGATCATTCAATCACATCAGTTAATGTAGCAACGATAACTACAATAAAGAGATTGTAACGACCAATCCTTAGTTTTTTCCCGCGGCAGTAACGAAACGAATTGCACATGAACTTCTCTAGCTTGAAGGCGTTGTAAAATGAATAAATTTAGTTGGATATTTTTTCAGTAACTCAAGATAAATTTACTACGAAACTTTCATCATCCGTCTAAGGAATATCATGCAGCCGTAGCGCACTTGATAGAGCGTTGCAATCGCATTCAAGAGGTTTTCTGTTAATACAAGCGTTCGTCCCTCTTTACTTATATATTTCCAGGGATTTTCCTCAGTCACATCAGGTAAATGCTGGGATGGTACCTTCAGCTTAAACCCTGGGCAACTCCTGCCGCGTCCTTTACTCTACCTTATCCCAATTTAGGTCATAGAAGCCTAAATGCCAAAAGTAAGTTCAAAATGTGCAAAATTACGTTAATTTTATGAATTACATACAGCACACTATATTAGGTTATCCTGAAATGCAAAAACGTATCTCTTCCTTTGTTTTGACTTTCGATTCCAGGATTGAAGCTGTTACTGAACAGTGTTATTGGAAGAAAATAAAGAGAAGCCGCGGATAATGTTAAAACAGTAATAAAAATTTTGAAAGAAATATTGGTTGAGGTCAATATAAATAATTAATTATACGTAGTTTACGTATGTGCAATGTGGTGGCATGTATGTGCCTACAGACGTGCATGCCACAAAATATTTTTTACAATCTTTAGCAGAAGTAGACTGCATCTTTCTAGGCCGTTTTCTTTGAAGCACTATCTACCGTCTCTTTTCTGTCCTTTATTGTATCGTTTTTGTAAAAAAAAAGAAAGAAAAGAAATAAGGAAGAAAATGAAAAAAAAGAAGACACACCTGAAACATAATATTCAGACATCATAATATTCTCCTCCTGATATCTCAACTTATGCCTCCTGTCAAACGTTTTAAATGATGCGTTAAAGAAAAGCTCTGAATTTGAATAGAAAATACTCGTCACTGTTCGCCGCATGTCCTCCACACTTAGCGCTTTTTTCCAGTCATGATGGGTTTGAAGACTGTGAAACAGAGTGAAATCTGTATGCGCAAAGTTCGGTGAATAAGGTGGGTGGGATTGTTTTCCTCCCAACTACCTGTAATTTCCCTACCTTTGTCTGTATCCATATGTGGTGGTAACCTTTGTGTGGTGGTAACCATGTATCAGTACACCTTCCGATAGCCCAGGAAAATCACTAGAAAATTAGTAGTCAGGATGGTTGTCCGCTAAGCGTGAATCTAAGAGCTACAGATACACAACACGTGTTGTATCGAATACTTTTAAATACTTGTCCTAAAACTCGAGATAACTTGTGCGAACCTTCCACCGTCTGTCGAATTGTGTGAATGTACTATTATGGTTGATTTAGAATGGATTGAACCGTAAACAAAGGGAAACCTGTTACCATAACAGTTAAAACTAAACTAAAAGTGAGATGACAAGGAAACTAGAGAGCAGAGAACGAAATTGAAATTCAAATTATTTACGCCACTCAGGCATTTAAGGCTCATGCCGGGATAAGGGAGGGGAAAGAATGCGACAACGTGTCAGTCAGGGCCTAAGTTGAATGTGCCATCCCGGCATTTGCCTGGCGTGACTGAGGCCAAACCCTAAAAAAAACGGTAGGGATGGTCGGCCACTGTTATTGAACCCACGACCAAGGGCGCCGATCCCGGGGTGCTTTGGGGACCCTGCCCCCTAATGGGGGTCCAAATGATAAGGTGAAATCATCTATCCTATTTCTACAGTACATGGTCATTCGTTTTTCCTTTCTACTAAGCTTGTCTCTCTTTGGCAAATCTATTTTATTAATAAATTCCTCCCTGAAACTTGTGTGCTACAGTACTTATAAATTACATCTCGTATAATACTATCTCCTGGCTAAAGGAGTTAATTCGTGCATTACTTGTATTGTTTCTGGAGTTTCGTGCATAACATCGATAAAGACCATTTAGTAAAAAAAAGAAAGAAAGAATGAAAACTCATTTTCTGTCGTTTAACGATCGGAACGCCAAGATCGGGTCATAAATGACCCATACAGTCAAAATATTATTTTTATCCATTAGTCATTAAATGGAAGAGTGAAATTCGGTGCATTCTTCACGTACGTGACCAAAAATCTTATGGGAGAAAATGACGTTAAACCATGTATTTACTGTGTAATAATTTAAGAAAATCAAGCATTAATCAAATTTGACCCAATCTTGGCGTTTTGTGTAACCATTTTAAAATCTCATTTTATATTAAAATAACAAGTTGTTGTGCGTTCTAATGATCACACGTATCTTTTAAAACGACCTAAACATTATAATTTCTCAATCAAGAAGCGAGGAAACGTGGATGCTGCTGCTTGTGTAGTGGCAAAGACAAGTACTCCGCATACTGTCAGCAACGTAATCGTTTCATTTGCAAGAATCGGAATACAACAGATACGGTGTGCTTTACATGTGCAAGTGAGAGAGCAAGGAAATTTGATTCTAGTAATTTTACATGTAGTACTTTATATGTGTAAATAAGTAAGAGACTCATGGTACCATCATTTTTGTGCAGCCATGAAAATGGTTACAAGATTAATATCATGTATTAACTTTTATGTATTTTTCATTATTTTGTAGTATCTACTTGAAAAAATAAAATACAGTAGATAAATTTAATACAATGCAATAAATACAATATAATGAATACACCTATACTCTAATACCTTGATTTTGAACACGTACTTTATTTGATACGAGAAATATACATGGGTCGAAAATGAATCATCTTGGCGTTAGATGAAATTATATTAGCGTTCCGAGGGCTAAGGATAATTCGTCGTGATTTTGTCATATACAGAGATAATTTAAGAATAATAAAGAAAATATATACAAGAAAAGTAAGCGACAAGAAGAACTCAAACAAAAGTAGGAGTAGACTTGCACTAGGAAACATATCCGTCAAAATGCTGTTTGGGTGCAATTATTGTTGTTTACCGTTAATGCCGTAATTTTGAGTTTCTAATACAACGTATAAATAGGGAAACTATATTCAGCGGGTAAGAAAAGTATTTGCACAAGTTCAACAAAGAGGAAAAACAGACTCTATCACACGTAAAGCACGGACCATTTCGAAATTTCTTGCCCTTTTATGATAATTTGGATGCATTAGATAGAATATTATAGAAGTAACTACCACTCGATATACCTGTAACAGGCAACGAGACAGTGAGGAATACGTAAATTCACAAAAAAAAAAAGTATTTGAACAACTCAATACTGCTCTCGAAATAAATGTTATAGGTATCCTTTTGTGTATAAGAGCAGTCTACGCAGTGTATTGAAGCAATCCACACCGCGTCAGGAAAGCCAAGCTTGTTTGCAAGCCATGCTTTACCGTTGGATACATTATAAAGAAATATAAAACAGAGCAATTATTGCGGAATAGAATCCATTCTGGCCAACCAAGAAAACTAACTGCGCGCAATGAAACCTACATTCTTCATTCTGTGAATAGAACTCAAGGAATTAGTGCTAAAAATTTGGGTACTTCACTCGCCTAGGATATGCAAGTTAATGTTACATCACAAACAATCCAAAATTCATTGAAAAAATTGGCATTTAGAAGATGTGTATCCAGGATATGAATACTGGCCACTCCATTAGTAATTACACAAACCCAAATCATAACAGACCCTCCAACATTTTTACCAATTGAAGCAATGTTCTGCTTTCTGAAAGCTTCATTCTTCTTTCGCCACACGTCCTGATATCCATCACTACAAGTATATCTTCGTCTCATCTTAGAAAAAAAAAAAAAAACTTTTTTCCAAAATGCCAGGCACCCATATTTATATTTTTTTTGGGAAATTGAAACTCCTTTCTGTTTTCTTCTGATATGTGTGTTTTGTTTCTGGCTAAACAACTTCTGAATCCCAATTTTCTTGTTCACATCTACACATCTGTAACATTAACTTGCACATCCTAGGCAAGTGAAGTAGCGAAACCTCTCACTAATTCTTTGAGTTTTGTTCACAAAATGAAGAATGTAGATTTCATTCCGGGCAGTTAGTTTCCTTAGTTGACCAGAACGAATCCCAAATAATTATTCTTTTTTGTGTCTCTTTATGATGTATCCAACGCTAGAGCATTTCTTTCCAACAAGCTTGGCTATGTCTCAGTACCTTTTACCTTCCGCACGTAATTTGAAATTAAAGTGAACAGTTCCAATGTTGTTCAACTCACTTTGTTCCCCATACTACTTCTTTATGCCTGACACGGCGTGGATTGCTTCAATACATCACGCAGAGTGCTTTTGTACGCAATAGGGTACCTAGTACATTTCTTTCGAGTGTAGTATGGGGTTGTTCAAATACATTTTTGGATGAATTTACGTAGTTGTCACTCTTTCGTTGTCTGTTACGTTACAGGTATATCGAGTAGTAGTTATTTCTATAGCATTCTTTCTAACGTGTCCACATTATCATAAAAGGGCAAGATATTTCGAAATTGGCCACGTTTTGCGTGTGATATGTTTGTTTTTCCTCTTTATTCAACTTGTCCAAATATTTTTTCCCACTGTAGGTGAGACAAAAGCTTCTTGAACCATGTCTGTCGAGATAGAGAACCAAATATTAAAAGAAGAAAAACAATATTTCTCCAATAAAGCAGTAGCGCAGCGAAAGGGTGAACCGGACAGAAAGAGAACCACATTTGGAAAAGCTGAATAACTCTACTGCGTAGACTAGCATAAGTTTCTGTTATTTTCTAAGTTTATTTTCTAGTAATAGCAGAAACTTTGTTCTTATTAGACGTTATACAAACATAGTTAAATTATGTAATAGCTGGGCCTGGTGAAGCTTTCATAATGACTATATGTATACTAATATACTATTATATGTGAATTTTTTTTGTGTGTGTGAATATAACGTCTGGCAAAATCTGAATTGGATTTGTATCATATGTGCCTTCTTAGACTCTTATCTGGTAAAAAAAATCTGAATGGCCCCCCCTAAATTTACACAGAAATCGACCCCCTTGCCCACGACCTCGCGAATGCTAAGTCAAGGCTCTGTTAGTGAGCAGAGAACGACTTGATATGCTTTCCTACTGCCTTCGGTGAGAGAGGTTACTGGTGCAGCGAAGCAACCGGAATTTAAAATCTTCTTGACACCTACATAACTGAAGGTGAAAGTGATTGTTTCGAGTCCGTTTATTGCTATAATTTCTCAGTGTTTCTTAATTTAAATCAGGTGAATGTCGAGCTGTACTTAGACACGGTCTGGTGCTGGCCGTACCTTCCCATTTTTGTTTGTTTCTTTCTTTTTTTCTTTTTTTTTTCAAGAATGTTTGCTGAGGAGCCGCAAACATGTGTGTAGCCCATAAATGCGCATTCAGATATAATACATATATATTTTAAAATCTATTTTGATATGGATCTATTCTAATATGCTATGTGCTACAGTGAAGCCTTAAGTAAACGTGTTGGGTAAATTCTGTATCCGAAATATTTCCAACTATGAAATGTACGTTAAATATATATAATTAGGTTTACAATTAAACTAAATTTACTTAGAAATAAGGTTGACGCGGTAGTCATATAATCTAAACAGTGCGGTGAGACCAGTGTCTCCATTGTTGTGAATCTAAATCCTGACAGGAGCATGTATGATTACGGGTTGAAAAATACGTCTAATAGAATTGAGACGGACTTAATCCATTAATTATTAAAATGGCACTCAAAGAAAAGTTTACCTAAAGTTTACATAAAAATAAGAATTTGGATGGATTGGCCGCAACTGTTCCTGTAGACATATCCTTGCACTGTTTGTTGGCCCCGTCCCTGATCTATATGATGTGAAATTGAATTTCCTTTACGATAACAGTATGTAAATGTAAATTTAATAAACTTTGAACAATTTTACAAATGAAATTGGTTTCGTCAGTTTAATACACATAAAAAGCGTAAATAGATAATATAATATACATACATAAAAAGTATTAATACATAAGATAAATGTGAAAATAAATACATAAGGAAAACACTATGAATGAAGATAATACATAAGCGACAGTATGAAAAGAATGCATAATATTCATAAAAAACATGAATACAATCCATATGAAATATCAAAATACTGAAAGTACCGAAATATTGAAATACCGAAACACCTGAATAGAAATGTATCGAACAGAATCAATATACTGAACAATATCGGGGTAACACCTCCAGTTTCGTTCACCCCTGAAAGACACTATTGAAATGCAGAAAATCATTAAATGCTCTTTGTTCTCCGGGTGACGAGACCTAAATCGGGTTACCGAGTCAGGCCAGGTCCCAAGCATATGACCGGTCCAAAACTTGACGTATTATGTTGTCTGTACAATCATTCTACTGTTGATTGGAAAGCCACAATATGACGTCAAAGAACTCTCTGAATCCTTAGGGTCGATTGCAAAGACAGAGTTTAGACTTAGTCTAAAGTAGGCTTAGGATTAAACATTCATTTGGAATGCACCAGTTTAGTCTAAAACCATCACAACTACAGCTTTTTAATCGAGCGATAGTGTTAATATTTAAACATTGAAATTGAATTTATTTTATGGCCTTTAGGCAACTTTGCCTCAGACCAGTTCGAAGATGATGGTAGGAAAATTGATGGAATGAAGAAAGTAGAAGGAAACGGGTCAATCCCGAGAGAACCCACGCAGTTGGTATTTGCCCACAACGAAACCCACATGGCACGAGCCGGGATCGACCCGGGGACCCCATGTGCCAGGAATGAGCGCTCTACGTCTGAGCCACCAAGGCCCCAGCAGTGAGATAGATTGAGTGGTGAGGTTCAGCTTTTGCGGCCCCAGGACACAGTTATTTATTTATTTATTAAGTTTCAGATACAGCTGGAGTTACCATTTTACACAGAAACTAAATAACATTGCAACAAACTAAGTAACATTACTACAAACTAAATAGCATTACTGCGAACTAAATAACATTAAATTAAATTTTAAATGACACATAACACAGCAAGTGATATCAATAACATGACGATTATAATACACAAAAGGAATAACTCAGATATTTGTATTTAGCGTTCCATGGACAGTGTTTTCAGATCCGAAAATATCAATATTTGAATCAAGATTATTGTACATCATTACTAGTCTATGGAATAAGGAACGCTGCAGTATACTTAGCCTATGCGTGGCACAATTAAGAAGGTTATTATTTCTGGTTATTCGCAAGGGAACAGGGAAGTAAACTTTAGATATCAACTCTCCAGTTCTAAGATTTCCGTTAAGTATCTTGTACAAATACATCAAATCTGCCAGCTTGCTACGAGAAAAGGCAACGTGGAGATCAAGAACGGATAATAACTCGGGTTTGCTTAAGCTACGTACTGGCGTATAGTTTCCCAAAGAATGGTGTACCTCCGTCCATATTGCCCCTATTTTGTGATTAACAACTTCCTTTCTTTTTCTTCTTGGATCTTTACCTAAATGCTAAATAGATCTCTATAAGAAAATGAAATGCTTTTCCATGCATAGAACCTACATTTTAAGTTATTAACATTTTAATATATTGCTTATAATTCCAACTCTGCTCTGAATTGATGGAAGCTAATCTTTTCGACTTTTAACGTAGTAGTCGTTCAGATGCTAGCGCCTGAACATTTTTTTAAGCATAACACTGATTAGGTTAATAAGTTTGCATTTATTATTTTGAAATTTACTCACATTTATATATATATATATATATATATGTGTGTGTGTGTGTGTGTGTGTGTGTTTTCTTAAGTTTATACGAACTACAAAAGGCTGCATCAGAATGTTCAGAAAATTTAGAATTTTATTTTTTCACCCGTCAAATATTTGGATTTGAATTTTGAATCTTATGATGACCTTTAGGCATCTAAGGCTCAAACCGCGATAGGGGAAGGGAAAGGGTTAGGGATCGTGTCGGCCAGGGCTTATGTTGAAGGTGCCATCCCGAAATGTTCCTGCTGTGACATAGGAGAACCCTGCTTAAACCTGTCAGGATATTCGGCCGCTTAAATCTAGTGTTTCGAAAAAAAAAAATAAAAAAAGAACAAAAAAGTAAAAAGAAATTTTCAATTTTTCGTGCTACTTTGGAAAACAAACTTTTCTTTGCCATTTTGAGCAACTTAAATTATTTAATCATTAATAAATAGTTAAAATGTCGATTTTTTGTACAGATACTTATTTATGATAATAAAATCTCTATTGGGACTCACAGAAGCAAAACTGTGTTCCATAAATGTGTTTTCGGACGATTCCAGCGTGCATCCAATGTCATGTATTGCATTGCGATGGGACCATGTAATGCAGCGAAAAACTTAGTTTTCTTGCTCCATCTTATTAACACCGCTAATCGTAAACGTTTAAAATACATGTTTTACGAAAAAGTCAAGAATAGGCGTGTTTTATAATACGATAAACCCATTTGGACTCTGAACAGTTTCACGAGGAAGTAATGGTAGAACATGAAAGCAGCAAATAACTTATTTTGTAAGTTATTACTTTATAGTCCAAGAAAACAATTTTCATGTCTAAATGCAATGCTTTCTGAATACTTTTAGAGCTCTTTTGAATGAAGGAAAAGATTAAGAATTTCACCTTATTCTTTGATTTAGATATAAGTTACAATCCTTTTATCTTTTTATTTCACTTCAATACTTACCGTTATATTTTCCAATTGACCTCGTTGAAATCATTTAGAATCAACAAATTCTACGTAGAATTCCTTACTTTTTTCCACCTACATATCTCATATTTGTTTTTAATTAACCAATAGCGTTTCGTGTTTATTTCCCTTTGATAAATTCAAACTGCTTTTGTTCTATTTCAGCATAACGCTAGTGGAGACTTTCCTCTATAATACTCTTAGAAGAATGTTCGCTAAGAGTTCCATTAGGTTCATGCTTAAATAGTCTTGAAGTATCCTTCTATTAGTATTCTTATCCAATGGAATCTTCGTAGCTTTTTCTTTTAAATGTTATTTGTTCTCCTGATTCACAAATGTCATTACACAATTGAAATATTTCACTTCTCGTTCCCTTGTAACTACTTCGGAATAGCTTCCACATCCATTATTATTCATTCTTCATCCCTCTAAGTATATACTCCAAGCATTCTCTTAGCATTTTGTCACTTTTCGTTCTTCTGTTGCAGCGAAATTAACATTTACTTTTTTTTTCTTTTTAGTACCGCCATAGAACGGAAAATTATTGGGCTATTATTTTCAAATCTTAACAAATGATGATTTGAAACGGAGACATTTGT
>JAGDQP010027373.1:11722-25058 GCA_022664845.1 Lepisma saccharinum
GTTATTATTTTCAAATCTTAACAAATGATGATTTGAAACGGAGACATTTGTTTGGGCTACTTTCTGTAGTACTGCATAATTATCATTATGGCTTCAAATGATTATAGGCAAACTTCCGTAAATGTAAAGGAAGAAGGTATGGAAAGTTTGCCAACTTCAATTGAGGTAAGATTATAATTATTCTAAATTGATCTATTTTTTTCTTTGAAGATTTATTTTTAACACTAGAATATTGATTCTATCTCTACCATGCCTCACTGTTCCTCACTTATTTTTTGCCTGAATTACATTTGCCTGATGCGATAACTTGTTCTACTACTACAGTTTCTATACCTCTTGAAGAAATAAAGTAGATATGTTAGGAACATTTAATCTTAAAATTGTTAGCCTTTAAAAAGTGACAACATAGTAAACTCTTAGTAGTCATTATGTTCGCTGTTAAATGGTTTTTCTCCTCTAAATCAGTTTTAAAGTTATTCGAAATGGTTACTCTCGTAATAATGGTTGTTGTTGATTGTGTAATATTTCTAATTCTTATTATTTGTCCGGAAACATTTTTCTCGCTTTGAATCATCAAGAGACACGATAAGAATTACTGATTTTGCATTGTTTCCTTCATTTTGTTAACCAGAGATAACCATACTAGTGACCTGCTCAAAAGCAATTTTACTTTCTTGCTATGTACTGTCAGGTGTATTTGGTCGACAGGATGTACACAAGTGAAAATTAGCAATTGTTTAAAATAAAAGGCCCCTGGGTTTATTCTGTTACAGATACAAAACTCTGGTTTGCCTTTTCTGTAAGGTAAACATACCTGAAGTTCAAACAATATATGTGTATCAATGATCAGTCTTGCATTAGTAGGCTCTTGATAAGGATATAATTAGGTATTGCAGTGATCAACTTACATTACTGTATATAGATTTTTAAACATCTATAAAAAAAAAAGGTCGAGACACATTTTGGCCATTGGGTTACGGGAGGTATGGTGCCTCTGAAAAATGAAGTTTAAATTGAAAGCTCGTTGCTGGTAATATTTTGTTAGCAACTTAGAAAAATGGCGAAAGTTTATAATTAAAAGAGCGAACTGCATAATAATAATTATTATTTTAATAATAATATAATTTTAAATTTTGATTATCGTGTTTGTAATTAATAAACTTGTTTTAATTTGTGGTTTCCATGTTCGAGAATGTTAATCATTAAAAAAATCTGTCAATGTATATAACTAAGAGCCTTCAAATGCCTTGCTTCAGACTCAGCGCAAAAATGTGTAAATGCTAACTTAGGAGATAGTAGTGTAACTATTAACAAACAAACAAGTTTTTCAATATTACTTCTATTCTGTCATGCGTTTACGACAGTACGTAGGGCCATGGGCTGCGTTTTTCGTCATCTCTTTATACTGTTATCGTCGATACTATCATCTTTATCCCACGGCCGATTAACGCCTACTTAGTAACGTTTTGGACGAATGTTGACCTAAATAGGCTTTGTCGGGTACGTACGTTTTCATTTGTCGGGTACGTACTTCATAGTAACTGGATTAGTTTATAATTTTAGGATTTTGTATTCCAGCAATCCAATTCAAGTGGACCAAATACCGAGAGCAATGTAGATAAATTTGTACAAGAATTCAGCTCCGATGAACTCGATCTTTCAATAGAAATATTTAAACAGCTGCAAAAGGCTTTAACCAACGCTGATAAAAGTATTGGAGAATTACTAGAGAATGACAGGGAGATACAATTATTAAAGGAATCTGGTAAAGTATTAAGTGATCTTGGGAAATCTGCTTCTCAGGTGAGTTGTTGCAAAATAAATTAGTTGCTAGTCTGATATAAATCGAATTTGTTTTAAGTGCCCCGCTTAAATGAATTAGTTTTGTTATCTGCATTCAAAATAACTCCATATATGTGTGCACTACTTTACATTAGCCAAAAGGTCTTACTCCTGGGTTAGAGTTACTGGTCTCCGACCAGGCACCTCCCCAGGTGGCGGATAAGGGAATGCCGACCAGACATAGTGAGTACCAGAAATATTCCGGGGCGGGCGAAAACAAGTGCTCCTACCTTGCAATTAGTAGAGGGATTTACAAAGGCTAAGGGAAGATTAACTGGAACATTATATCATGGTGAAGGGAAGCAGCATCACCATTATCACTTTGAGGCTTAAGATAAATGATATCGACAAGGCTCAGTGATGGACAGAGGACGGCATCTTGAATGTCTGTCTTTACTGCGAGGTCGTAGAGCTGACAATTCTACACCACTAAATCATGTCAATAAATAGTAACAGATGGTTCATGGATTCTCCTGGGGTAAAATATTCCGGAGGTAAACTAGTTCATCATTCGGATTTCCGGGCAGGGACTGTTTATAGGCTACAAGAACAGGATTCAGAAATACCTTCTAGTAGGAATGTTGAACGTACGAACGTGATAGTAGACAGGCACTCTTCACGTGAAGGTAAGCGAGAACGAAAAGTACGAGCTGTACATACTAGCGATGCAGGAAATCGGATCGGAGGTCAGAATAGCATTCAACAGGGAAAATACACTTACTACTACGGGGAAACACTCTCATAACTTTGGAGCAGGATTCCTAATTAAGTACAGGATCCTTCCAGCAGTTCAGAATATAGAGTTCGTAAATGAAGAGCTATCATACGTTACGATACGTACCCGATGGTGCAACACGGTTTAAATAGATGTTTATGCTCCAACCGAACAAGCTAATGATAATGACAAAGATACATTTTGCGAGGAGCTATAAAAGTTGTTTGGCCGATTACCAAAGGATTATTTGAAAATGGTGTTGGGTGATTTCAACGCTAAGGTAGGGAGGGCAGAAAAATATAGACCTACTATAAACAAATACAGCCTTCAAAAATCACCAACAACAATGGAGAAAAACAGATAACTTTCGCGATCTCGAGGAACCTACTACTAAATAGCCCATATTTCCAGCAAAAAGACATACAGAAATACGCGTAGACATGGCTATCTCCGGATGGCAAAACGCTCAACCAGACCGATGACGTATTAGTAGATAGACGAAGAGACACCAACATAATGGATGTTAGATTTTACAGATAAGCCTAAGATGACACCGACCACCAGTTAGTGATCACAAAAGTGAAGGAAATGTTATGCATCGCGAGTAGAGAAAGCCAAGGATCAAACCAGCTTAAATTCGAAGTTAAAGGATTAAATAAAAATCCAAGCGTAAAAGCAGACCACCAACCTGAAACCTCAAATAGGTTTGAAATCAGCCGATTCGTGTAGCACTAAAGAAGAAACTAATAGTGAAATCGATGCAAGTACGATGTAAAAGACAATTGGAGAAATTAGGAGCTTCCAAAGGCTATATGGAGAAAGGGGGAGCTTTCAAAGGAATGGGAAACCTCAATAATACTTCCGGTTTATACAAAAGGCTATAAATGAGACTGTGATAGTTAAACCTAATGAGAATTACTCCGAACATGTTACAAAGTATTGAGTAACATACTGCTAACTCGCCTAAGTGTATACGTAGAATAAATTATTGGAGATCTCCAATGCGGATTTAAAAAAAATGGTTCTACGTTGGACGAATCTTGCAAAGAATAAATTCGAATACAATGAGACAGGTCACCATCTATTCGTTGATTTTAAGAAGGCTTATAATTTTATCAAAGGGAAATGTTATAATGCATCCTAGTACAATTTGGAATTCCGAAGAAACTTGTTCAACTTGTGAGGATGTTTCTGAGCTACCCCATGAGCAGAGTATTGGTAGGTAATAATATGTTAGATAGTTTCAATATTCGCAACGGATTGAAACAAGGTGATGCTTTGTTACCACTACTGTTTGACTTTGCTTTAGAATATGCAATTTTAAAAATAAAAGAGTACAAAAAGGAACTAACGTTCTTTGGTTTGAATCAACTCGTCGTGTACGTGGAAGATGTAGATTTAATAGGTAACACCGAGGTCCCAGTAGAAGCGTGCGATGAGATAGATCTACAGTTAAACATAGAGAAAACAAAATACATGGTAACAAGCCGAAATAGAGCAAATAACGGAAATAGGTACATACCAATAAAGAATGAGAACAGAATAAGTAAACAAATGTAAATACTAGGGAGCATATGTAACAAGCAAAAACGAGGTAACGGAAGAAACGAAAGTCGTTTGGTATTGGGCAATGCATGTTTCTATTCAGTCCAAAAACTCCTAACCTAACGATTAATATCAATAAAGTTCAAATTGAAAATATGCAGAATAGTTATTTTGTCGGTAACATTTTACAATTGTGAAAGTTGGAGTACGACCCTAGCTGATGAACATAAATTACGAGTGTTTGAAACCAAGATCTTGAGAAAGATATATGGGCCGAAATAGGACAAGATGACTGGAGAATGGAGGATACTGTATAATGAACTTCACGGATGGTACGACTCACCCGATGTTGTAAGAATAATGAAATCGCGACGAAGGACGGTCATGTAGCTCAGATGGGAGAAAAACGAATATTATATTCCATCTTGGTTGGAAAGCCGCATATAAAGAGGCCTTTGGGAAGACCGAGACGACGTTGAGATGATAATGTTTTAAAGGATCTTTGAGAGATAGGTGTTTGTGATAAAAATTGACTTCATCTTGCCAGCATAGAACCCGATGGCGATGGTTTGTTACTGTGGCGATGAACTTGCGAGCTCCGTAAGTAAGTAAAAGTTGTTATTCATACCGAATGGATGGCAGTGAATGACGTTATTTTATAAGTGACTGAATTTGTAAATATGTTTAATGTCCGGATTGTTACTAGTTTTATGGATAGACAAATGTTAGATGGATTTAGTATATAAATCTGAGTGCGTGTCGGTCCACTGTTTCTCTTGATTACCTGCTAATTTAAGCAATATACGAATTAAACCTTTTAGCCAGTGGGGGGATAAAACATAACGCACGGATTTCAGCAGTTAACATTATATATATATATATATATAGAGAGAGAGAGAGAGAGAGAGAGGAGGGAGAGTTCCATTTCTAATAGGGGGTTTCTAAATAAAACCAATCATACTAAATCATTGAGATCAAGCTACTTCATAAACATCACGAAAGAAATGGCTTCCAAATAGGTTTCTTATCTGCTGGTAAAAGTTCATATATCCTTGTCACTTCCCTGAAAATAATTTCAACTTCTGCCAAATAAAAATGTTATACTTTTTATCTAACCGTGATCGAAGGAGAAATTTACCCCTGGTAGGGACGAAGAAGAAATTTCTCAGGGTGGGAAATTTATTTGCCAAATTGGGAAATCCCGGGCATGCCTCAACTAATTCGCACACTGAATTTAAGGAATTCTTACAAGTTGCCAAGACATTAAATTTGAATTTAATTTTTAAGACCTTTAGGCAACTCTGACTCAGGAAGGATGGATGATGATAACATGATCTGTGAATTGAAGAAAATCGGAGTAAACGGGCAAACCCCGAACAAACCCACGCACAGGGTGTTTGTCCACCACGAACCCAAATGATACGTTTAAGGATGGAACTGGCAATCCCAGTGTCAGTGGTAAGTGGCCTACATTTGAGCTACCGTGGGCCATACACAGTGATGTTCTGATGGTAATAATCTTTTACTCTATTTTGTCAAAAAAGGAAATTGCTACAGTCCGGCATGCAATTCTCAGCAGTCTTCTCGTCACGTAGTTCATACTTTATTTTCCTGGAGGCCCAAATCCTTGTCCGACCAATGATACAGATCTGTAGATACGGAGCAAGCTGCATTTACTAACCACATGTTCTTTTTGATTACCATATATTTGTCATCGTAAATGTCACGTGAATAACACCAACGTAATGTGTTATTGTTTAATAATAGCTTACGAAATTAACATATGATATGACAACAAATATACTGAATGTATATTTCCGAATGTTTAGAAGCTTTAGCAGCAAAGTTTATTTAATCTTCGCTGAAGTAAAATTTATTTTTTGCTCCCAAAAATATATAGTTAGTTCAAGTTTAATGACCACAAAGAATAACATTTTCGTATCTGTCATCGTATTTTAGAAAATTAGAATGCAATTAAAATACATTAACACTTAACTGCTAACTTTTAACATCAGTTTACTTCTGTTTAGAATTTGTTTTTAAATGGGACATTTTTTTAGGAAACAACAATTGGTAAAAAAACAAATATGCAAAAAATATTTATAATGAACATTGCTGGCGTAACTGGTATATACATTAAATGGTATGGAACTCACCGCTGAAAATCTCTGCATTTTATTACAATTAGAATTATTTATCATGGTTATATTTTGTATTACAGGAATGGAGTTCAAATATATCACATACTGATAGAAGTGTATATAAAATTAAAGAGGAATTAAGCTATGACGGAATTGACGTAGCGATTGAAACTGTTAAACAGTTACAAAAGGCTTTAGTCGATACCAATGAAGCTGAAAAGGTTGAAGAGTCCTCACAGAGCGATATAAAAATAAAACCAGACAACAAATCCGAGATCTTATCAAATGATCCTCTAAAGCGTTTGGGGGAGCAGAAGTGTCCTGTGCAGGTGAGCTTTTGCATAATATGTGATTTGTTTGGTTCGATCATATACATGTAAAACACTGAGTTTATTTGTCCTATATTTAAGTAGAAATTATGTTCCTTAGTAATAATTCAGGAACTGCTCTTTGCTTTCCTATCCCGCTTTAAGGTCTTACATTATGCTGAACAGGGCTCAGCGGTTCTAGAATCTCTTCAGTTCTTTTACTATTTACATACTATATTTCTAAGGAACAAAAGGAAGTTTCTGGATGTCGGATCTTGGAGACAATCTCTAATTAATAACTTTTATTAACAATTGAAAGATTTGTAGAACTTACATTAATGATAAAGATATTTTAGTTCCCTCAAAAATGTTTGGTCTCTTAAAATCAGCTAATCCTTGCAACGCTCCCCAAAAATATTAAACTTGAATGATTCCCTTAATGTAACGTATGCATTATATTGGAGCATATTGGAGCATTTTGGAAATCCACCATTTTAAATCAGCATTTCTTCTATACTTTAATACGTTTTCGTAAAATTGTTAGTATTCATAATTTCTTTAGATACTAAGTGTGAACGAATTTCTTGCTTCTTAAACTGGTTTCGTTTCCAATTGACATTGAAGTGAATTGAATTAAACTAATTAGTAGCCTTTAGATGTCCAAGGATAAAGCCGGGATGACGTGAGCGAGAGGAGATTTCGAGGTAGTAGATCAGTGCCTACTTAATAGCTACAACACTAGAATTTGCTAAATTTGTACCTAGGAAATAAAATATGTAAAAATAAGTCCGTGAGGAAGAGTAGGCCCTGGAATTATTCCCAAGACAATCCGATTTCTACATGAACACTCTACCAGCTGCGGCTGCTTGTTGGATATTCAGTTAAACTTTACCTTCCATTAGAAATTTCGAAAGTGATGTCTCCTAGAGATGCTGTATTATCCCGCTTAGTTTTGCAAGTACCATAATTCATTTGTCCTTGTGAAATCATAATATTTTCAAAGTTTCAAGTCAAAGGAAAGCAAGATCTATAATTCAATAAAAAGAAATGTGAGTTTCCATTTACCAAATGCGATGTATGTGATAGCATATTCATATGCTGTACAAAGATAAATTTTGTTAAGATGACCTTGTATAAAATATAAATGTGTTGTCTCATATATTTCTTGTTATATGTAAAAACTAAACTAGAACTTTATTTCCATGCAACTTGCATCCCTTTAGTTTCGATTATCCAAATTATAGGCTTAACGAAAACGAAGTGCTTCACTCTCTGTATAACTTTGAGCAATCTCCTTCATACCCAATGAGCAAACTAATCTCATCTCTATCATAAATTTTAGGTTAGTAAGTAATACAGATCCTAACAACTATTTTTCGTAATATAAACATTTCACCCGTAAACATTTAATGCGATTTCCTTTATTCTTTCAAAACTTCTAAAAGTTACAACTTTCGATTCATAGGATTGACGCGACTTTACATAATTAATAATATTTCATTCTAGTATTCTCCTGCATGCACTTGCCCAAGTAAAATATTCTGTACAATCACTATTCTTCGTTATGAACCCACACACCAGAGTCCTTTGTAAAGCAACAGAGGAAAACAAAATATATTCACTAAATTTAGTGAAATCGGACAGTAAAATCATTAGTCACAACTCACTGAGTCGCCAAATTCGGTATACAAAAATAGTCTTATTGTTTAAAAACAATAATGGCTGCTTGAGTAAGAACACTAGCGATACTTTCAATACTCATAAGGATGTTTGTGTGTGTGTTCATAACAGCTCTTTTATTGAAAGCATGAAAAAAAATAGGAATTAAAATTTCCCCAGGTTTCTTTTTAATAAATGTATATTTATAAGGTTTACTTTAACAGGTTGGATACTTTTGTGAAAAAAAAATGACTCTAAAACTACAAAAATACATTCGTGTAAGGAATTCATCGAGAGGCGTTCTCTTTCTTTGTTGCTGGGGTCTAACGTATTCATAACACAACGCGATGTTGCAATTGTTAGTGATATTTGTAGACAATAGACGTACCGAACAGTACGCATAATATTTATTTTCGCAGTTTCTAAACGAAAGTTGTTAGCAAGATATGGAGAAATTGCGTAAACATTAGTTAGATTCCTCTTGGCTTCCAAAGTACAACAATTGCAACATAGAATCTAATATTCAACTCCCTAATGTGGTATATAAAATTAATGTTTCCAGTAAATAATGCATTAAAATCATTGTTCTGGGGAAAGGTTACCAGGAAAATGAAAACTGTGTGTAGAATGCGATATATCATGGTATTAACAGTGTGAGGGTGAATCATGTATCAATTTATGTCTGTATTCGAAAGAGTATTACATATTTATTGATTCAAATGCTCAACTTTATGATTTCACTACTCAAAAGTTATAAAACCATTCTTAGTTTGCTTGGGGCCACTGCCCTTGGAATTTTCTATTCTGTATGAATACTATCTTTAGAATGTATTGTGGTAGATAGAAGTAATCTTCTATCTACCAATTATAAAGGTTGTACTATATATGAAAATACATTCATTGATCTATGAAAAATCTAGTCTGAAAATTCAATAATATTGTATCACTAAATAATATAATGTATAAAGTTTTAATATTATCCTTTTTAATACTAGTTCTATTATTATTTAACAAATCTCGAACTTTGCTTCTTACATATATAGTGAACTTGTGTAGGTCTAGTTTAACTGTGAAATAAGGAAAACCTTAATCGAGGTGTTTTTCACCCACAAAACGGTCATTTTGGATCCGTTGTTGGTGTCTTCATCGTAGCGGTACATTCAATGCTATGCATTTGTGTAGGACGGGACCGACCGTTCGGAACACGCATGCAAGAAGTGCAGGTGTTGACCCTCACTTTTGGTTAGGTAGCATATTACCCTTTAATATTTGCATATTACGAACATTAACATTTATATGTTAGGAAGTAAAATTACTTGCCTCCGTATAACGATAAAGCTCTAAAGAGGAAATAGTAAAAATAAAGAACTGCAAAAGAGAAATTAGGAAAACGACATAAAACCTAAATTGATATTGTTGTAGACGAGGTTAGAATAACCAGTCACTAAACTTTACTGTGCTGTGTCTCTCTAAAAATGAACTATGAGAGGACTTTGCTCGCCTTACTGATTATTGACTACGATACACATTAGTATTATTTTTCTTGTATTTGGATTGGATATTAGTATGGATATTACAATGCATAAGAGTTGATTTCTTGCACTGTTTAAAAACGAAGCGAGGTTATCAAAATTTTTGTATCAATTAGGCATGTTAATAACACATCTCATTGTCTCCTATAAATGGTAAATCTGTGTTACTATTTGTAACGTAAACTAGCTGTTTCAAACGAAAAGATCAACTGAAATAAGGTGTTCAGCGTGCAGTAGAAAGAAAGACGTAATAAGCACTTAAGCATTGTAACCAGAAATGTTATTGCCATTTTTGCGTCGCATGGGAAGTGGTTATCATTGATATGGAAAAATGTGCGATCCAGATGGTAGTGGGAATATTGATGGTGACCAAGACCAAGCCTCACAGTAGCCATAACGCGAACAGTGGGGAAGACTAATGGAGTTGTGTAATTAGCTCGTTTAGGTTTGTCTGCTTTACAACTTTAAGGTGGGCTTAACTGCATCCGAGTTGAGTCACAGAATACTACAAGGATTTTGGGATAATACTGAGAATGAAGGCAAGGCCGGATATTTGTTCCGGAAATTCAGGTCTGGAGATTTGTCTTTGTGTGATGAACTCCGCAGAGGTCACTCATAGGATGACGGGGCCCTGAAGGGTACAACAGAGCACGACGGTAGCCAAGTTTGTGATGTCCTCCCGGAACGCTTTCACGTTTCTGATGAAACAGTCACACTTCACTTGTGCCGTATGTGAAAAGCGTACAAGCTAAGCAAGTAGGTTGCACACACTGTCGGAAACCAACAAAAATCAGCTAATAAAAATCTCGCTTTTGATGTTTTCTCGGTATCGAAACACACCCAAATTCAATCTAGTGCTCACCAGTAACGAATGACGAATCCTGTATGAAACTCCCGAGCGTGTCACCAATTGGTAGTCACCGCTGGACCCTATGCCTAACACTAAGAGGCTACGTCTACACCCACGCAAGATTTGTATCTGGTGCTCTGTATTCGGATTCCCTGCTGCCTTCTACTCGCACGAGTTGGAACGTGTGCAAAAATAACAGTTGCAGAAGGATCCAGCATTGATGAATCACATGTGTGTATTAGTCCCTGCCCACAATCGAATGTCACATGTGCCACGGGTGGCCAGGAGTCCATAGCACGACTTAGCTGGGGACACTGTGCAATCCACCATATTCCCAGGTCCTTTCTGTAACAGATTATCAGATCATCCAGACCTTCATGTGAAGTCATTCGCCAGTGATACAGGCGTGCAGCACGCACTCACAGCCTAGTCAAGTTGGCCCCGCGTATGAAGTTAGAGGATGAGACCACATGTACCTGTTAGTGCATTAGCGCACGTTAGTGCACATGACTCTAACGTTAGTACTCCATTGGAAACAAAGGTAGGAGAGAAAGAGTGTGGGGCGGTCAACTTTACGTCAAGTTGCCCCCATACACTTTCGTAAACCTTTCGCGGGTTAAACCATGTGGGTTTCGTCAACACATCGTTAGTGCACGTTAGTGCTAGCGACCCAACGTCAGCACTCTAATAGAAACAGAAAATGATCAAAAACTGCATGGACAGTTGACGTCAAAGTGGCCACTCATATAGTCTTATGTAAGGATTCTAGCGAATAAAACCATATATGGCCGTTAGTGCATCGTTAGTGCAAGTTAGTGCTTACACCGAACGTTTGTGCTCAAAAAGAGGGAACAAACCACATGGGCAGTCAACTTGACGTCAAGTTGGCCACTCCCACAGTTATCAGTAAAGCTCTCACGAATAAACCATATTTACTCGTTAATGTATCATCAGTGCACGTTAGTGAACATGATATAATCCTATTTGCTTCAAGTGTAGAAGATCTACAAACTAGAGTGAGAAAATTGTGTAATGAGAGTTCGAAAAGAGGCCTTAAATAAATTGCAGTAAAACAAAATTAATATACAATCAACATGGTTAAAGAAGGGAATAAAGATTAACGGAGAGACATAGGCATAGTTGATCAGCATGTTTATTGAGGTCAGCTCAAAACAACGAATGCCAAATTGACATACGAAATAAATAGATGCAAAATGAACTGGAGTTGATTTGGAAGATAACACGTTATTTTCAAAAAACAAACTACCAATGTGAATGAAATGGTAAAATTATAATCAACCTGTCTTACCTGTGATGATGTACGGTTGTGAAACTTGTACATTCAATTCGCAAACAACTCAACGATTAAGAGTCACACAAAGAAGAATGGAGAGATGCATGCTAGAAATAACTAGGAGGGACAGAAAAGGAATAGACCGTCCCTCAAAGGTAATCAAGGGTGCGAAGAAGATGAAATGGAGATGGGCCGGTCACATACATGAACAGATGGAAGATGGTCAACAAATATACTACATTGGATTTCTAGAGAAAATAATCGACCGAGACAAGGCATTGTGGTCCCAAAGAGAAATCTAGGTGGACAAAAGTCCTAAAGGTGACTGCCGCATATCTTGTCAATAACATGTCAAGTTCCTACATAGATAGGCAAACCAGGTTCGCTCGCAGTCTTTGGTATCTATATTATAGAGAACGTGGCTGGAAGCGGAGCTGATAAAGGCCAGGATTCTGACACGTTCATTTGAATAAGTGCAGTCGACTGAATTAGATCGTCTGCTACTAACTTGTGTTTGTCTGAGGTGTATAATCTTTTGATTACCACAACAGTATTGTACTGCAATTAAGTTTATTGGATTTTCTTAGGTTTTGAGTGTATAGTAAAACAGTCGTAAGCACAGGAAATATGGCATACAAATTATATCTAACAGGATTATATTTTAGGACCTAAGTATTGCTATTAGACCGTATTGGAGGAGATTTTGTTTTTCTTGCATTAACATTTATACTCTCTATCGACTAAGACTAGATTTGGCTGCAGAATTCTACAGTAAGTGCTTAATTCATCCACAAATGTCTAGTAATCGAGTGCAGTTAAAACATGGTGATCAAGAACCTTTTGAAGTATGGCGCAGTAAGTGAACACTGACAATAAAAACAAATATGTATATAGGAGTAAAAAGTCTAAATGCAGACAATTGTAGTGAGAATTTTCTACATTGTATTAGGAAATGATGTGACAACCTTTGTGCTTACTTGCAGCTTATCGTTGTAAGAAAATGTTTCATAGGAAAAATCAAACACCCTTTAATAAAGATTTCAAACTAGAGGATCCTTTACCCGATGGACCAAAATAATTGGCATCTTAGAAACCTGTAGGTTAGAAACATGAACGACCAAAACATGTTGAGAGTAACAATGAAAAGAAAAGATGAGTGACATCCATTGTTGCAGGACATACCCCGGAGAAACTACCTTTTGTAGCTGTACATGTTTACAATCTCAAGGAAAACGAGATACAGCAACAGCGACGACGAACATAATAGGCCCAATAGAGCCAGAAAAATAAAAAGCATAAACGAAAAGAAAATATCTCCCTCAAATAATTATCAATGAACGGCCATGGCATTGTTTGAAAAATCAAATGACAAATGTCCTTTTTAACAAGGACAATTGTTAATAATCATTGTAGTAACAATGAATAAAATAAATTATTTCAGGTAACTTTC
>JAGDQP010027374.1:13206-25057 GCA_022664845.1 Lepisma saccharinum
GTTCAAACTGAAGGCAAGCGAGCTACCAACTAGGCCACGCAGGAGGCTCCGGCAAAAATATAAGACAAGAACACTGTACTGCCGTATTTTGTAACTTCGCAAATTTCCTCATCGTCCACTTTCAATGAATATAGGTGAATATTTCTTTGTAACCTGTGCAGAATAAGTAATAATACAAACAATCCCGAAACCAGGTTTCAGGTTTCTGAATCGTACATATAGCTCCACGTTTTCAGTACGTATGAATTCTCCAATTACAGCATTTACACAAACGGTTGCACTTTACTTCTCACGCTCACGAATGTACAAATGTTAAATAGGTTTGCTATGACACATGACAACTCATTAATTTGTACTAAGTTTCTTATCCGGAAAGAAATGTACATACCTTAAAATATAGGGTTTGTGTCATATATATAATGTTTCTCCCTTTCTATTCTAACTACACTTTCTATTATTGGCACATGGAGAAAAATAAAAATAATTTACACTTACATTGCTACTACCTATGTATTTCAAGTTCTTTTTAACTTTCTTGGTAGCTCCAGTAAATCACAGATGATAACTAATCTTAAATTATAAGTAGTTTAGACAGCCAGTTTATTTTACTTTATCAATAATCCTGGTCTGCCAGACAGTTCGAAACAATTTGGTGGTATTCACTGAACAAAAATAAATAAAAGTATTTATAAATATTTACATTATGCCGCGTTGGGATTTGGGGAAAAAAATAACTATTTGTCTTAAAAATCACTGAAAGGTTTGCTGAGAATTTACTGCATTTCACTTTATTTTGGAAACTTCCCGATATAATATAGATACAGAAAAAGAAATTGTAACTAAAAGAATACTTTCTACCAACAAAGTCAATCCTTCCTTTGTCCTTCTCTGCTTATCAAATAGATTCTTGCCTCCCAGACGAAGTTCGAATATTTTAATTAAAGGTAGGCTCTCAAACAAAAAATAAAATAAATAAATTTAAAAAAAAAAAAAAACCTGCATAAAACTATTAATATTTCAAGTAAATTCTTACCTCATTTTCTAACGATGGAACTTTCCTTTTCCGTGCTATTCTTTTCTGCAACGCTGCAGCTAAAACAGCACTTCCATTTACAAGTTCCTGTGCAACAGGAGACGAGGGACGTGAAGTATTGGTTAACTTCTTCGGTGTGCTAACACCTGTTCCCGGACCCTCTCGTCGAGGAAATTGGACTTTCCGAGTGTCCAAACGATCATCAGACACCCATTCATCTAAGCGCTTATTAACTAGAAGAAAATAAAATAAATAATTATACAACAGATCAACTCATGTGTCATAATATAT
This sequence comes from Lepisma saccharinum, assembly GCA_022664845.1. Taxonomy (NCBI): domain Eukaryota; kingdom Metazoa; phylum Arthropoda; class Insecta; order Zygentoma; family Lepismatidae; genus Lepisma; species Lepisma saccharinum. The sequence continues at coordinate 14,531 of JAGDQP010027374.1, forward strand.
AAACACCATGTGCCGCTAACTAGAATTTCCAATAATTATTTTAAAAATCCAACAGGTGGAAATGTTGGTAAAAAAAACAAAACAGTCTCAATGTTTCACTTGATTCAAACAAGCTTTATCAAGTGAGATAAAAGACAAAATACAAATTAGACCCCCTTTTATGAACGGCGATTCTCTCGCGTGACAAGATACCAGCAGAAACCGTCCGTCCTGTAAAACAATCGAAGCAAATGGATGCTCTTATGCATTGCCGAGAGCATCGTCGTCGTGCCGCCGATGACATCTTCTGCCGCCGCAATTTGAAAACCACGTCGTCGTGTTCTAGAGATCGCGGACGGCTAAAAACCGCGCGACATGTTCTAACTATGTTCACATGTTCTAACTATAATGACTATGTTTATACAACTGCGCGACTTACATTTTGCAGCGGAAGTGTTGCCAGGCGTTCTTAATAAGACAAGAAGAAAAGCAATAGGGATTAATATTCAGAAGAGTACAGAAACATAAATAAATAAAAACATCGGTGGCTAGAGGTCCTGCATATAACCCAGAATTTAATATAACACTACTGGAGTTGATAGGATCTTCTTTTTCATCTTTTCGCTACAGTATTCCGATATGAAAAATAGAGTATACACGAATACAAGGAAAAAACACTGGCAGCAATTCCTTTCTTTCTCTTGTCCACCAACTCGAGCGACAAGTCGTACGTGCATGAAAAGGTACCAATTAAACTGCGCCAGCAATTTCTTTGTCGCGCAACAGAATTGTCATGCATAAAAGTAGGTAGGAATATACCTTACAGTAGGTAGGAATCATAAGTTCTTGCTATGATCTTTAAGCTTTGTATTTCAACTCACCTGATGAAACTTCAATGGACCACGTGAAATAATGACTACGATTTTTATCAACGATACAATTAAAAGAAAGATACTTTTCTTTTACTTATTCGAAAGACCAACCAGTAATTACAGAAAAAAAAAGATCAACAAAACGGCTACGAAGTACAAACTCATTGTTATTACGTAAAGAAGGCCAATAATTTAAATGAAACTCTTCTTGTACTAGCCTTCTTGAACGATGAATTTTAAAACGCGAAGTTTTTTGCTTTTGGACTTCAAAGCGTCGACAAATGTTAGTTTTAGTGTGAAATATATATGATAATAACATAACAAGTGTAGTACGTTGTTATGTACAAGTAAATATATGCATTTTTGAAGTTCAACGTTCAAAAGGGTTATAGTACAATATGAGTTTCATTTAGGCTAACATAAAGTTTATCTACAATTTGCGACTTTACGAGACCCCGTAAATTAGATGGCAATTTATTCCTCAAATAATTAATCATTAATGGCTATAGTTCTATATCTCTTAGCGATTAGTTTATACAATTGAAGGGTACACGGGAAGAACGATCGAAGTCAATTTCTGAAAGTTGTGAAAACATTTTAAGGTGTAAAAACTTGAATTTGAAGTTATTTTTGCCCTTAGCCATCTTTGCTTTACGCCGAAGAAATGACTACAGGCCAAAAATAACTTTAAATTCCAGTTTTTACACTTGAAAACGCGTTTCTTCTCACAACTTTCAAAAATGGACGTTCTTTCCGTGTACCCTTCAATAATACAGTACGGAGTTTTAAGAAACTGAAGAAATAGTGGATATCAATATTATTAGCTTAAGCAGGGAAGCAACAGAATCTTCGAGAGGCGAGTTCGCGAATTTGTCTTAAAAGATATATATATCTATTAATTAATTATTACAATTAACTAAGTATCATATTAAAATCAGAACAGTATTTTATGCAGTTTTCGTAACTAAAAGTAGTTTATTATTACTGCAGAAAGAATGAAAGAATATATTTAGTTCACTTTAAGCTGTAGTTCGCCACAACATCCCGTAATCAACTGAATGGACACAACAAACATTAAAATTCGGAGAGAAACAATTGAAATAAATTTTAAGCTTTAAGTACTTGGGAAATTAAAATAAAAAGCTTTGCGTCACGTACTGTCGAGATCCCATTTATTCCTGGATGAATTACGGGAAGTTGAATGTATGCTTGAAAAAATGGCTAAATATTGTGTAATAAAACATATGTGTTACATATTTTCATGATTCATTACCTGAGAAATATTAAAAGTAAGGGTAGAAAGTCTGGAAAACAAATAATGGCAACAGCAGCAGCGGTAAACGAGTCTTTCACTAAGAAGAATCTTCTCTGCGGATCGAAAAGGAAGTAAAAATTTTACTGGAACTCTTCACTCTTAGGGCCATATAGGCTCACGATTTACACTTCGTTACAGACATCAGTCTGCGGCCAGGGACTTTATTTATATAACTATGTGCTACGTGCGATTTCTTATTGGACATCCTGTATGTATTACAGCTATTCCGTTATTCCACGGTTCTGCTACTCTTGTATCAGCCAGTGTTAAAAGTACAATATATCTCTAAAAAAGGAATATAAATGTTTTTAACCCGCAAAGTTACTGTTTTAAACGCACTTTGTTTTAAATAAAAATTACCTATATTCTTCCATGATCTTTTATTTACTGTCTGGGTCATTCCATGCCAAATCAGGCAGATAAAGGATGAAACGTAACCCATTGTTTCCGATTTTGATGAAATTCGGCACATTCACTCTTGAAAGGGTTCTTAATATAAATCCCAAGAGGTATATTAATCCAGAGTTACAGCGCTTCAAATTTGACATGTTTTGTCATAAAATGTTGCCGCAACCGACATCTTTCGGAGACACACCCATTTGATTTGATTTTAAAATCATGCTTTATGAATTGTAAAGGACAACATTAGGTGTTTCTTATGTAAAATTCATCAGAGAATCCAAATTTGATAAGAAAATTGTGGTGGAGTCAATAGTTTTGAAGATATGGGTTTATGATTGCGATAAAAGCTGTTTCTGAAATGGTGTTCACCTTGCAACATAATACCGTGAATATCTCAAAAGGAACACCAGATACAGATATGAGACTTACACCAATGGAAAGAGAAGAAAATTTCTTATAGATAGATATAATAAAAACACTGGGTTCTTGGTGATAAGTCCATGTAGATAGCAGTTTGTTGCTTTTACATCATTATATTTATATTTAGTTGCCGGTGACCTTGCAACATAAAACCACGAATATCTCAGGAGGAACACCAGATGCAGATATGGGACTTGCACCATTGGAAAGAGCAGGAAATTTCCTATAGAATGATGTAATAAAAACAATGGGTTCTTGGACGTAGGTCCATCTACAATGCACTATTTTGATTTTACATCATTACAAATAATGGTGTTGACCTTGAAATATAACACCATGAATATCTCAGGAGGAACACCAGATGGGAATATGGAACTTGCGCCATTGGAAAGAGCACGAAATTTCCTATAGAGTGACGTAATAAGAACAGTGGGTTCTCGGTGGAAAGTCTATCTCCAAAGCACTTTTCTGTTTTTACTTCATTATATATAATGGTGTGGACATTGCACCATTAGAAAGACCATAGCATTTGCTATAGAATGACGTAATTAAAACAACGGGATCTCGGTGGGAACTCTATCTTCAAAGCATTATATTTTTAAAAAAGGTTGCATATCATTAAAATTTCGCTGTTTGGTCGGTTCTACATGGTAGACGGCTAATCGGACAAACATGAAAATTTATGTCAATGTGGTTAACGACATGTGGAAGAGAAATATTGAATAAACAATTCCAATTAAAAACTTTCCATGCGTGTTTACACTTTATGAACATATACATTTTGCAAATTAGGTACAGTATGTTTTTGTCTGTACCAAACGTATTTCAGGCTACAAAATATACTCAAAATGTCGTCCATCTATGCCCAGAACAGTTTCAAATGATACTGGGGATGTTGTGGTTCAGTGGTAGAGTGCTATCTCTGATTCGTGGCGTTCTTTTTTCAATCCCTATCTTGTGTCACGTGGGAGTTTGTGGTGGACAAACTCCGTGTGCGTGTGTTTCATCGGCCTTTTCCTCCCACTTTCTTCATTCGATTAGCTCTCCCATCATCATCCATTTGGTCTCAGCCGAAGTTGCCTAAACATCCTACACAAAATTTAAGTTCAAATTCAAGCATAGAACAGTGTGCAGCAGTAATTCACTAAGGATTTCAATTCGTGTGATAGATACTACTGTTGTTCTGCTCATCTTTCGATCATAACTTGTTGGGATGTTCACTTGATTAAACTTGTTCTTCGAATACTCTCATAACTAGAAATCTTTTAGGATGAGATCAGAAGATCGACTGGCCAGCATTTGGAAACGAGTTATTAGTGACTGGATTTGCACCTCAGCTCTCTTTTAGTTTGCCCACACGGCAAGTCTGGTTGACACATTGTACATAGCTTATACTTATGACAGACTGTTTATTAAAATCAGTGAAAGAAATAAGCACTGCAATTTAATATCAATTGCGAAAAATTTCTACATATTCTGATTTATTTATTATTATAGTCGTATCCTAAATATGGTAGCTTGTGTACTTTTATATAAAATTATCGTTCTTGCTTGTAAAATTATTTAGTCAACTGATTTGTTCGTCCTGATTTTTATATATCTACCAAACACAATTATTCATGTTTCAGTCGGAAACAGACTTTCTATAGAACACCCATTACTCATCTTTCCTACAGTGGCGAAGTTTGGTTACTTATTACACTGATGAGAACTGGTAAGTTGAAAAAATTACAACTATCCTCACACCGACCATCCTAACTGAGGTCTTTTCTAAGTCTCTCATTAGTCCAGCAGGGAAGTACAAGGATATTCCCTATAAATGCCCTGATTCTTGTTTTTCTCATCTCTTTACCACGAAGATGTGCTTGCCAAGGAGCATCATTCTTCAGATTTGAGACTGGTTTGAGCAACAGATGCTAATACTCGTTTTGAACACTGGATATTGAGTAGAAGTCTCTCTATCCGAAATTAAGTATGTAATATTTTTATTCTTTGAAATAAACAAATTCAAATATTCAACATTATTGTATGACGTTATTTACTATTGTAGTTCTTTCAGAGTTTATTTATCGTGATTATTCCCTACTCTCATCTTTCCCCGAAATTTCGCATTGAAGAATTGAAATTCTGTTTACTACTTCTCATCGTTACATTACTTCATATTCATAATTAAGATATATGTCTCTTTTAATATTCTAGTTACGGATTGACTACCGATTGCCGATAAATTGTGGATCCAGCAGTCCTAGAACGCAAACGTACCAAATGCGTTTCGAAGATTCATTTCTCGTATTGCCAAGGATAATACAAAATTAAATTTTAATGAGTGCTACAGAGGACTACGAGTTATGCCGAGGTTTCAGGTTCCAGGTTTCGGGAGCCTCGGTTACATCCGTTTCAAGTATGTTGCTTTGATATCCAAGTTTGTAGTCTATATGAGCCAGCTTGTTCCACGGTGGTTCTACTACTAATGCAGCGGCCAGTCTTGACAAAACAATGTTTTTTTTTCAAATCTAAGTAGGCTGTGTTTTCGTTCTGAGGCTCAAAATGTGTCCAAGGCAATTACGTCATGAATCGCTAAATAATATGCACAATCTTCCTAATTACTCAAACTTAACGAACTAGGAATACAATCTGTACCTAGATTATGATTTATAACCAAATAAATACATGAAATGTATTGATGAAGTATATTAAAATTCATTCAACACAACGAAATTGTAGCTTGCAATTTAGAAAAAAAAACAACCTAATTAACAGCAAAACATTACATATACAAGGAAACTGATCTGTCAAACAGAAATATTTCATATAAGATACTGAAACTGAAAATTACGAAAGCTATTCAGACAATCTCAGTAACAATTATTGAAAATATATATATAAGGCAAAAAACACTAGATAAGACAAGATAAAATAAATTTTATGGGTGGTAACAGCACTATGGCTTACGCCCGTCCCGATACGTGGAAAGCCCCTTATCTTTCTCACGTCAATACTTAGCTCGTTATTAATTAAAGTAATAAAACCATATTAAAGCTGAAGTAACATTGTAAACTTATATTAGATATCCAATACTTTAAGTTTTACAGGTGTGATTAAAGTTTGATTAAGGTTACTTACAATCGACGAAATGTACATAATAATACTTCTGTCCTTTGACTTCTTTGATGCTAACGATTTCGGCCAAAGCTGAAAGAGAACAACAACATTTTTAAGAACTGAAAATGTGTTTAAAACAGCAGTAAAATGTAATTCACAAGATTGCTTACTTATTCAACTGTATACATTTAGGTATATTAAATTTGTATATAGTAATACTGCGCAATGAGGTTGTGAGGGAAAACCGTACTTACGTGTTTTAATCTCGGTAATTTTTCAGTGTAAAACTAATTAAACACTTTGCATGATAAAGAATTAATAAACATTTCGAACTTCCTCAGAAATAAGGAATGTAAAAACTGACAGAAGGAAATGAGAAAAAAAGAGGAGCACTACGGCTATTTCACTTATGCCGATTAGATTCATTTATATTAAATATAAACATTTTTGTCCACAGGGTGGTGAACGCTATTTCTAAACTAACTGTATTTTATGTTGGAGTCTCCCTTTTGGCATTTTATTTTACTGCTTTATCAAGATAAATAATAAATGAATACTAACTACTAAATGAAGAAAAACTGTAAGAAAGATATGGTTAAGAACTCTATCGTCACTATTTTCTCCCTATCTTTCTCATTAGTTTAGAAGTGTCTAGTGTTTATTTGTCTTGATAAAGCAGTAAAATAAAGCGCGAAACGCGCTTACAACACATGGTATTTAATTGAAAATGTGAAATCACGAAAAAGGGGACTCCAGCCAAAAACATTGGAAATACCGTGGGGTTCATTTAACTTATGAATAACCATAATAAATACCTTTTCTAGTATGGAGTTTGGGCGTGAAATAACATACGTATGTACCTTAAAGGAGTAAGCAAATTATGTAGATAAGGAATCAATAAAAAGGAGTCACACTGACTTGTGCACAAAGAGGGAAAAAAGAAAAACACTGAGAAATTAACATTTTTCTGCAAATCTGCATCTTAACACTGGTATTTTTGGAACTTGGACTTCTATTTCAGTAATAGTGGTTTTCTAGATTTAACTGTCATAACTATTTTTTTTTTACGTGATTTATAATGGTTTACTCTGATCCAAAAAACAAATCTAGAGACTAAATATCATTAACTCACTAATCGTCAACCCCATTTGTTACAAAATACAAACTGTTACGAAACTTAACGAACTACAACATTCGTTCATTTGTTTCGTGTAGGCCTATCTCGCCTATTTCAGATTTAAAATGGTCGATAAGTGACCAAAGAATGAAACAAAGGTTAAAAAAAACACACACACACGACTGCACTTCGGCGTTAACACAGAGCTACAATCAAATACTCCAAACCAAATGACACAAAAACAGTGCAAGGCACAAATACCTACTCCGTCTCACAAAAATGTTAAAACAAATGGCTTGATTCCAACAGTTGTTAGTATGTAAAGAGTAACAAGGAGAAACAAATGCAATGAAAATTACCTGTCCGAATTAGGCCAATCACTTCAAGACAAAAACACACTGCCTACCAAAGAACCCCACTTCATATGAGCGCACGTGCTAAGTTAAAAAAAAGGACTATAAATTGAAGAATACTGTACAAAATAGTGTTGAAGTAAAGGAACAGAACTGTCTCTTAGTGAGAATAACAAAAGACTAGCTTTCACAGACATAGTTATGTTCAGTTCCAACCCCAAGGAGCTAGCAATTTCTAGTACAAGGACGTTGTTCGCTAAGAATAAAGTACCCATATTAGAAACCATAATATACCGTATTTTTTTACTTCGCTCAATGTATTTCATAAGGAAACTGCCCATCTTTCTGTTTTCATAAATATTTATCTCTCAGAAAACACACACACACACACACACAAAAACTTTGAACTAAAAATACGTAATGAAGAACTGCATATGACAGACATCACTAAAAATGATGAATACTAATGTCTTTGTAATGCACAAATCTTATAATGGATAATTTGTAATGGATTTATCCAGACATTTTCTGCAAATCAAGCTCTTGAGAAACTTACCATTTAAGTTACAAAAGTTACTATATGTTAAAGAAAAACGAAGTAGCTATAATACTTACGCCAATCATCTCCACCACGCATTCTTACTGGCAATCGGCATCCTTCTACAAGGGATGCCTGAAATAGAAGTTGTATAAATATTATACAAATGATATACATTATTTCAGTGACACTAACAAAAGCTGATATTTTTCTACATGTCTTATATTCATTAAGTTCAAAGAAAAAAAGAAAAAAATACAATATATATAAATAATGTCTCATGCTGCATTTGAATCAACGAAATCTTAAAAAAAATACTAATAAATATTATTTAAATATATTTTCTGAATTCAGTTTATCTTAAGAGTACTAAACTGAGATTAGTTCGTGGGTCAGTATGAGCATTAATCAATTGTAATAGTGTTACCTAAATCAGTGTTCCGACACTGTGTGCTGCGAACTTTTACCTATTGTAACAAATTTAATCATTTACTTCCTTTTATAGATTGAATATATGTTTATTTATACATAATAGGTCAAATCTGAAGAGAGGAAAGGAATTGTAATTACGTAGTTTCTTGACGAAGATCACGTACACAATTAACACTATAATAAAATCACTAAATATTGCTGCTTTTAGGATACCATTCGTAGATAGAAGAAAAATAGTTCACTAACCACACGAGTGGATAATGGGAAGAGAAGACAAACAAAATGACGGACATCCACATCAAAAACAGTTGACGAAATACTGCGCGTGCGCAAGTACTGATGGGCTGAGTACAATGAATAATAATAACGACAATAAAAACAGAGAGTCAGTGAAGGAAACGCAGTAAGAAGGTGGGATTCAATGTAGAAAGTAACTGCAGTCAGAGGAAGTGAGGCTCAGTACATGAAACACAGTCAGAGAAAGTGGAATTCGGTACAGAAAACGCAGAGAAAGTGCGTTCTAGTTTAGGAAACGCAATGAAAAGTGAGTAGGTGGCAGAGCCAATGAGAAAAAGTGGGAAGCAGTATAGGGAACTTTCACGAAAAAAAAAAAGGGAATATATTGAAAGCTTACATAGGAAACAAACGAAACAGACTGGAAGTAAATGGACATGGAGGGGAAGTGTGAGTGTTGACGTAGAGAGGAGAAAAAAAAGTTACTGCAGGTTTACACCAGATTTCAGTTTTGCTCTCAACCCTTGGATGAAAGCTCCTTTCCAGAGAAGTCGTGTGGATGTGCTTGTGGTGGGTAAAAGGGTACGGATTATAGCTATACGGAAACTGTCATTGTGCAACTGCGTGTGTAGGAACTGGAGAGTCGCCTGTTGATGACGGAAAAGTATTGGTAATTATTGACAAGGAGATTCAAGGGACCGCCTGTTTTCCCCGCACAGAATACTGGGCAAAGTGTTATCTACATATCTACGTGTGTACGGGAATAATGTAATAACAGCAACGATAACTAATGTATAATATTGTGGCATAATCCTAATAACATATTTGTATTAACAGTGCCGCTTAACATAAGCTGTAAAGGAGATTCACGTTTTGATATATAAAGTTCAGTAATAGATAACTGCTGCGCAGACAAAGGTTGCAAAATCGTGACCTAAATCAGGATTATACATAATTTAATTTGCTTTCAAGTAACGAAATTACCAGGTTCAAATAAGTGCGATCATAAAAGTTTGACTAACGTTTTCATATTTGTGTAGCTCAGTTGTTGCGAATTGTATCTAGCAACTACTGAATGTTAAAAATTGGGTTATTTCACTCGATACGTCTGTTTACCTTTAGTACATGTCAAGTATCAAGAATTCTTACTTAATAAATAAAAGACTTCGCAGTTAATTGCCATTGTTTGTGAATGGGTAGAATAGATCTAACGGAATTTTAAATAACACTTCTTAGAACAGTATGATTGGGACAAAGTAAGTGATAACACCGATCAAATAAAAGTGGAAGATATGCTACTTTCAATGTACCGTATACTTTTTTACTGGAACCGAAACATGTCTCATCGAAATATTTTATGTCCCAGGCCACTGCAGAACAGAATAACAAGTTAGTATTTCGTTAAAATGTATCGTAAACAAATCATCAGCTTGATCACTTCATCCCTATAGAACGGTTACACTCCACTAGTCCACTTTTCTAGCTTTGTGTCCATTGCGAATAAATCAATACAAGGCTGCCTGGCCAGAAAGACTTGATTATGGTAGTGAGACTGATGTTACAGAAAAACACCCTGCTTCGTCTCCAGAGCTTGCTGTTGCAAATATAAACATTGGTCTCAATATCAGCAGCAGCATTTCCTAAAACACAATACCTTCAAATTTTCTTCTGCCACTCAGGATGTACGGCTGATAAGGAAACAGAAAATCAAGCCACGAGAGAGAGAGATTGGTCCAGCCTCATGCTATGGACACGGTAACACT
>JAGDQP010027375.1:0-25057 GCA_022664845.1 Lepisma saccharinum
AAACATCTGAGTATATTGACGTAAAATACGAACGAACTTGCGAGAAATATTATAAAGCATTGCAACGTTAAGCTGATAACGCGATTTCTTTATCTTTTGAAATATCTGTGGTCTTATGTTCTTATGGCAAATATACAAAAAGCATTCTGAAAAACATTTAAAAGTGTGTCTGTATTATAATCCTATTTATAAACTACCTGGTGCAATTCATACCATACCAAGTCCTTAGCAACACGATAAATTGAGTCATACCTTCCGCTTGCAATGTTAATGTCTATGTTTGCGACTAATCCATTTTAGAATATATGTGTTGAAATATATATGTCAACATTTGGGTTGAAATTGGATGGGTAGAGACAGAGCAGTGTTCGAAGTGGGGGGGGGCGCACGCCGTGCCCTTACAAACAAAATCAATATAAACACGTGAGAGAAATGGATGAAAACAGGAACTGTAGTTGTGAGTAATTCTCCTCACGAAGTTCAGTGTTTTCTTTCGTTCAAATGAAAAAGTTGGTATTGAGCCGTTGAACAGTCAGCCAAATATAACGTTAGAAAAACTTTTCCAAAATACTCCATTACTTGACGTTCTAAACTATATTGATTCTAAACATGGAATAAACCATTGAACAGGCGGACATTTTGGTACATAGGACGTTTTAAAATAACGTAGCGGGACTAACGTTTAATCCACCAATTCTCAACGTTTGTGTGCTACTGGATTTAAAGATAGTCAAAAACTTCCTCTTGAGGGTTGATTGACTTAAATCAGATGATTATTTTTAACTCAACGATTTAAAATATATTTTTTTTATTAAAAAGTAAAAATATACTGCAGTATTTTTCAATCATTAACTGTGATTTGAATCATATGAATCATATGAAGTTTACCCTTTAGTCCTTACGTGATGATAGGCACTTATGATGTAAACCAAAACCAAAGTGATCGATCTAGCATTTTAACGAACTATTTGATTGGTTCATTTTGATTGACGAAATTATACAAGAAAACGTAGGAACCCAATTCACATTATAAGTTTACAATTTGCATTATAAACATGTTTATTTTTGTAATGCATATGGAAACGAACACAAAGAAAACAGAACTTCCAGTTTTTGTTTACAAAGAAAAGTTGTTTTGTAACATTATCTGATGTGTGTATTTATATCAAATTACTTTATTTCTTCACAAATTGCTCAAAAGCAATTTATACTTAATGGAAGTATAAAGTTCTTTTCTATTTGTATGCTGAATGTTGAACATTCAAAGCTGCTTATCCTCTATTGATGTCACTTCACTACATTGAATTGAATTTTACCTACGACCTTTATGCAACTTTGGATCAGACCGAATGGATGATGATGGGGAAAATGGTTGAAGAAAGTGGGAGGAAACGAGAAAACCCACGCAACTGTTTCTCATCACCACAAAGCCCACATGGGACGAGCCGGGATCGAATCGGGGACTCCACGGACCAGAGGTGAGCGTCTACCACTAAGTACCGCGGCTACAAAATAGCTCTCATACTTTGTGAAATATTGTCATGGGGTGTTCCCAAATTGATAGTGCAATTTTGAGAACTGAAAACGAAGTGAAATGAAATAAAATTTATCGTCGTGAACTTAGATCCTAGATTATTTTGCTCGGAAAATGAAGCCTGGAGAAAAGATCCAATTACGATTATAATATCTGCAATTGCTTAGGAAGAAAGGAAGACAAGGACGTCATTTTAGAAGAAAAGCCGATACATATAAATATTGTATATCGTTTCTTTCCGAACTTAATTACGGTACATACATCTGCAACCATTCATCATGGACGAAAGTAACGTAGTAGTTTCCTACACGTGTAAAATATACCACAAGTAACGTCATATCTTCCTTCCTTTTCAAACTTATTACAAGTTTTCGTAACTGCCTATTTTCTTAGCTACCTTTCGCAGCAACACCACATGTTCGTGGATTTTACTTTAATTTTTACTGGTTAATGTATTTGGAAAGAAATAAAAACCAACTAAGTAGTTTTTTTCAGTGCCGCAAGTTATTTAAATAAAAAAATCGATTTAAATAAAAAATCAACAAAAACATTTTTTTTTAAATCGTGATTTTTTTTCCAACCCTGCTCTTGACTACATCCCAGCGAATGTTTGGCCCTTTTATATGGCTCTTATTCAAGAAAAGGATGTTACCACAAATGAGGTTGGTAATAAATGATAAAATGAATTTTATGGGCGCTAACAGCACTATGGCTTACGCCCATCCCGAACCACAAATGGGGATAGCAGTGAATACTCAGAAGATGAGTAATTCGTTTGTAATTTTGTACAATTTGAAACAAACATAAAGGAAAAACTTTATTCAAATTGTAGGTGTGTGCTCTTTTTAGTCAGGTTTGAGCAAAAAGGGAATTTCTCCATCTAAAAATATTTTGTCCCACAAACATCTGCTGTTCATTTCCACATGTTTTGCGATATAAATGTATGCTTTAGCATCACGAAACCCCACAGAAACCAATCACATGACACACCACGTAATAAATTTTTAATTTCGTTTTTAGTCTCTGCTGAAAAGTTTAAAGAAACTGAAGAAATCCTATTATCAATGAATACATAGGTATTCATTGCTATTATTGCACCAAACCCTTCATTTACTCTCATAAAAAAATGTTGAGCTGAGAGAAGCCATTCGTCAATGTTAACATTAGAAGCTAATCTAATGGTGAAGACAGTATTGTAATGGTGAAACCAAACTATTCCTTTCCATGCTTATTTCATGTTATTTTCTCAACACAGAAGAAGGTCAGATGGTTCTCAAGAGATTAAAAGGTAAGTACAAGTACCAGTAAGGTAGGGATTTGAGTTCTGTGTCCTTGTCCTCTTAAACTGTTTATAATATTGTGATTATTTGAATTTACAATAATTTGTGTGTTGTCTAATAGAAAATATAATAATTCCAGTAAAGTAGACCTGATTCTGCACCGTGATACTATAACTTTTACAGTGTTAGAAAGCAATGAACATCATACGATAATAGAGTGAAGGACTTATTGTCTTGTTGTGACAAAGTTAAATTAACGCTTCCAAAATCCCGAGTTCATGCAGAAAAAAATCGTGACAGCTATGATAATAAAGTTTCGTATGATCTGATTGCTTTTGTATTGCAAAACATTTTCCCGTTTTGAATTTTTCGTCACGAGCGTCAGGAATATGGGAACTTAATGTGTAAACAGAGAGAAAAAAAGGGTAGGTTTTTCTCGAAAAGTGAGCCAAAACTAACCTGACCTGACCTAATTGAACCTAATCTAATTTAATCTAGCCTAAGCTAATCTAACCTAACTTTATCTAATCTCACCTAACAAAAACTGCAAGAAAACATATATTAGTAGTAAATAAGAGTATATAGAAATATTTTTATAAGAGAGAAAGAAAAAATCTGGACTCCGCCAGGATTCGAAAACGTGTATCCTACTTAGCAAACCGACATTCTGCCCCCCTTTTTTATGGAGTCAAGGAAATGAAACGTGTCAAACAAAGTCAAATGAATAGCTTATTGTCCTCGAAATGTTCAACTTTAGCAAAAATACATAGTAACGTTATTTTTAAAACAAATTTCATTTCTATGAGAAGTATTAGTTCTTGAAAAAACACATGAAAAGTAGGGTTCATTGTCTTAGTCTACAAGTATACATTCATTCGCCGCCTCGAAAAGGAATAAATAACCTTTTCACTACACAAGAGACAATAATTCATTTAACTTTTTGTACAATATAATTTATTTACGTTTTTACTGAAATAACCCAAGGAAATTAAATTAACTTCAGCATAGAAACTATTTTTGGGGAAGGGGGCGACATATGGGCTATATATATTTTGCTTAATGCATGTAGTACTCGATAAACCTTGGTAAACTTTATTTTTATATGGGCCAGTCCAGTAAGTTTGGACTTCGGCCCGTCACGATTCGCCTTTAGCTGTTAAGTGTTAAAATCCACACCCATGTCCCTGCCGGGACTCGAACCCGGGACCTTCGAGCCGATGGCCTACCGCCTCAGACTACTCGGCCGGCATGTAGTACTCGACTCGAGGAACACGATGATACCATTTAAAAAAAATGGAGTTTCGCAACATTAAAAAATGCACGTATAAGTCCACAATTAACATGGGGAAGATAGGCCAGAAATCATGTATAGGACATTTTGGATCCGAGTTCGAAGGACTAAAGTCGTTAAGCTCAGTTAAAGATGACTCTAACTAATGTAAATTAAGCTAACTCAACGTAACCTTCAATGTTTTGAACGATCCGGGAGAATTTCCAAAGAGTAGCCAATATTTGGGCCAAAAGATTTTGTAGTACTACTGTGTTACTCTCGTCGAGTACTACAAGAATCAATCACAAAATCTTTAGCTAATATATCTTCTCAGAGTTGTGTCTCCCCCTCCCCAACCAACGATCCAAACTAAATCATATGAACACTATATACATTCTCCCTCAAACTAAATCATATGAACACTATATACATTCTCCCTCAAACAACCATTTTCAAATTTGAGCGAACATTTGAAATATTTTGATAAAAATATAAAACATGTTATTTTAAACAAGTTTCATTTCCGTGGGGAGTATTACTTAAAACACACACACACCTACAAACGTATGAAAATTAGTCGTGTGGTTCAATCTTGGACTGAAATTCAGTTATCCCAAGCGACTGCTGAGTATTCACATCATACTCACACCACTCATTCTCGCTGAGGGCTACATCCTTAAAAACAGTGTTACTGTCTCTCACTTGGACTATCCATCCATCCCTGGGTGAAAAGTCAACAGGTTCTAATCCTCGGCAATCAAGCACAAGTATCTTTTTGAAGTTGGGTTCGTCTTCAGACGTATAGGGCTTTGCACTGTCCTTGACTATATCCATTGCATTCTCCCGTGAGCAAAGTTTACACTTGTTCACAAAATTAAAAGTCCCTCTGCAATTTTTACCTGCAAAAGTTTCTGAGAAGCAAATGTCGTGCCATTTGTTTGATTCTTCACCGCAGCTGCTACATTTGATCTTAAAGAACCATCTGAAATGCTCCTCGGTGTACAGCTTGGCGACATTTTCCAAGTCAGCACGGATATGAAGTGAAAATTTCACCATTATATACCAGCTCGTTTTATCAGTCCTTATGTCACATATAAGTCGAAGATTTAATGAGGATATATATCGACTCAGGACATTAATTTAGTTGCACTGATTTTTCCCACCGTTGGTCACGAACTTATTGATATTTATTATTAAAATAGATTCAGACAGAAGTCACAACACCAGTAGCCAATTGAAAAACGTCTTGCAAGCCCCTTCCCCCCTATTACCTGTTTTATGTGTAACACGTATTTCAATTGGCTATTCATCCCAAATTGCAAGCAAAGCAAGCTTTCATGAAAATCAGCCCGTACGTCACATTGATACTCTCCACTTAGGACGTTCTCGGTGCAGTATTATTTCCAGCCTTCTCACTTGTTACAACTTGAAAGGTATTGGGAAGTCGGTGGACGCTTGACATCACAGTCACCGTGTGGCCAGGGTTTGAATTATCGGTCGGCGCCAACATTTCTTTTTTACAATGCATTGCTTTAACAAATAATTTTACTTTTTCCTATGTTCTTGCCAAAGATATTCTAATAGAGGATCTGTTCATAGCTATTTCATCCCAGCATTAAAACAACTGAGCATCGACAAAGGCGACGTACCTGATTGCTTAGCAGACAACTACAGAGCTTGTAGTCGAAATCTTGCTGAAATCTTTGTCAGCCGAAAACAATGTTTTTCATTGGAGTAAGTGAGCTAACTCGGCAGAACTAAGCTGTGACTTTTAGCTCCATGTTATTGACGAAATCGCATATCCTACATTAATTAGAACATCCTTGGTTCTTACAAAGAATTGTTCCCTCTTTGATTTCTTTCGCTTTTTTTTTTTTTCATTTTACATGCTATATTAGGTTAGGTTAGGTTACAAAAATCAGGTTAGATTATTTTATATAAAATATATATATATACGTATTTTGAAATTATACATATTTCACTGACATACGTAATTAGAAAAATCAGGTTAGATATTTTTTGTCATTGATTACTTTCTCTCACTTTGGCATATTACTGCTCCGAAAACGTCGTCTCTACTTTCATCGGCTACTTTCCATAAATATGAGTAGAGAACTTTAGTCTTTTAATGTGAGACGTATGTGTACAAATTTCAGGTCGATCGCGTACGTGAAAGTGGGTCAAAATTAACTTGAAAAATTTCACCTGAACTAAGGAATTATCAAATTAAGTTAAAATTAATTAAACGCTTATAATAAATTTATTTTTGTAAAATTTACTGTCTGAGGATTTGCAACGGAGGTCTGGTTCGATTATGAAGTAAAAAGAATCAAATTGTAAAATGAAAAATGGCGCAAACCAACATTTTCATAATTTTGAAAAGTCCTATTTTCGTGAAATTTCATATTTTCTGTATTCCAAAGGCCACTGAGTTTAATTCTGAAATTCAGGTTGGAAGCAAACGGGAAGAACGAAATTTTGAAAATTACTATTTCTCGTGAAATTTGAGATATACGAGTTTCAAAGTTTAGTGAGTCCGTTCCTGAGATTACATTTTAAATATCTAAATTCAGATCAAAACTTCACAATTAAAATCCTGTTGTTTACCTGAAACTTCATATCTATCGATTGCAGAAAGGATACAGATTGATTCTGAAGTGAAATATTTAAAATTTTCGGAACTCAAAATGGCAACTTTTCAATCCTTCACATCGTAGGATTTTCATGAATGTTCGTATCTCGGGGTTTCAAATGCTGCTGAATTTGCTACTTAATTCCAAAATTTTGACGAAATCCAAAAGAACAGTCTTAGTAGAAGCGTGCAATGAGATAGGTATACAGGTAAACACAGAGAAAACAAAATACATGATAACAAGCTGAAACACTGGGAATGAAGGAAATTTAAACATAAGAATGAGGGATGAGGTCATAGAGAAAGTAAACAAATTTAAAAACTTGGGAGCATACATAACAAGCAAAAATGAGGTCACGGAAGGAATAAAGAGTCGCTTAGTATCGGGGAACGCATGTTTCTATTCAGTCCAAAAACTTCTAACATCGCGATTAATACCAAGGAAATTAAATTTGAAAATATACAGAACGGTTATACTGCCGGTAATACTTTACGGTTGCGAAAGTTGGAGTACGACCGACCCCAGCAAATGACATAAATTACGAGTGTTTGAAAACAAGGTTTTGAGAAAGATATACGGGCTGAAACGGACGAGATGACTGGAGAGTGGAGGAGACTGCATAATGAAGAACTCCACGAACTGTATGATTCACCAGATGTTGTAAAATAAATGAAATCGCGACGATTAAGGTGGGCAGGCCATGTAGCTCGGATGGGGAAAAAACTAAGATTATATTAAATCTTGGTTGGAAGGCCGGATGGAAAGAGGCCATTGGGAAGACCAAGACGTCGTTGGGAGGACAATATTAGAAGAGATCTTCGAGAAGCAGGTGTTCGTGATGAAAACTGGCTTGATATTGCCCAGGATAGAATCCAATGGCGAACGTTTGTTACTGCGGCGATGAAGTTGCGAGTTCCATAAGCCATAGAGTTAGTTAGTTTAAAATGTTTAAAATATATTTGGGATCTAATTTACATGAGTACATGTCCTCTCAAACATGTGAACGCACAAGAAATATGGCCCAACGTGGATTCATAATTAAATTAAAGTACCTGGTTTTTATACTTTAATTCAATTTAATACTTTTTGCCAACATTCCTCTCTTATGTTAGAGAATTACTCATGTGTTTATAATTAAATAATCTCTAGAAAATCGACTAAAGTTTGACTTTGAGAAGTTATAATATTGGAGAATTACCCACCAAAAAATAATAAATAAAAATAAGAAAATTAATGCAGGGTTTACTGTTTGTGGACTACCGTATTAGCCGGGACCGTATTAGATTAGTACCTTTTTCTAAGCTTCTGTCCCAACTTTTTTCAGATGTAAAACGGGACGATAAAATGTCCCGTTTTTGACAGTTGTGTTATTTACAGTATCATGTTTGAATTTGTTGATGCCAACATCACTGGAATCTCTTACTTATCAACACAGAATTACTGTAAAATACACTTTTGTCTCTGCAACTCAACACCTCACTTTGGTGGAGACCAACGTTGCCACCCAGCAAATATAAGAGTATCGCACGCCTCTCTAATTTGGATCGATTCTTTTATCAACGTTATCGTACGTATCTTGCAACAATACCTCTGAAATATTCAATCCAAATGAGTATTTTGATACAGTCGTTCAGTGACTAAAAGCAACACAAAATACAGCCGTTGAAAAATTGTTTAAATGTTAATCAAATACTTTGAAAGAAGTATAAACATGATGATAACTTATAATAGTAATAAACAAATAACACAAAATACTATCTTACTCGACTACTAACAAGAAATGAAAGGCTTCCTCCTCGTTGCGGTACAGGAAGAATACGAATTCTCAACTTTCACAAGTAAAAGATATTCGCACTATCTCAAATCTGCACATAGTATTCAGTGAATTTCTTGCGTTTTACCTTGACGTAAAACTGTTTTTCATTTCTCCCAGTATCATATATTTGGTGTTCGATCCGGAATTAGGATCGTACCTTGCTATCAGTATTAATGATCTAGCATTACAGTGTATTCATTTTGTCATTTTTTATTTTGTCACGTTTTTTCGTTGGGGAAGTTAGATAAATGTCCCGTTTTGCTGCTTTAAAAATCTGGTTCCCTTAGTCTACTAAGAAAACAAGATAATAACATCACAGATATGATAGTCATTATCTGTTTGTGCGATAACGAGAAAGAGACAAGGAATGAGAATCATTACGTGAGGTTAGGCAAATCTTAGTAAAATTCAAATCGCATTTTATTTTTCTGTAAACCTTGCGCTTGTGTTAACAAAATTTCGAAGAAATAGTGATATAGTATAGTAGTAGTTACTGTACATTCATCTTTGCGTTTTCGAAACTGCTTTCTCTAAGGTCCTCGACGATTCTGAAGGATTCTTCTTGGGTAAGTGTTTCAAACAATTTTTCGTGTGCACATATGTGTCTATCATGACTATATGCGTATGATAGAAAAATATATGTGTATACCTGGTATATGAGTGTATTATTTTAATATGGATGAACTTAAAATGGCCGCCAGCAATTGAGCCATATGTACGCTGTATACCACTCATTTCTTTGCAAATAATTATCGTAGACAGTTCTATAAACATCCAGTGACAGCCAGTAATCCAACAGTGTTTCCAATAGCCACTTCTCATTATTAGTTCGTTACGCTGTCGAGTTGATCAATAGATGCCGGAGTTTGAGTGAATAGAAGAGACTGTTGTATCTTTGGGATACATTTTAAAACTCTTCGAGTTTAATCCAGCCACGTCGGCGAGCGCATGGTAAGATACGTTGGACTTTGGGCCCACTTTTTTCATTCTTCTACGCTACGACTCCGTTTTCTAAGACACCGCAAAATGTCCCAAGGAAGATAGTAGCAGAGATCTCAAAATAGATAGACTTAGCACGCTTCCCCATTTCTGGCTGCGCTAAAACTAATGGACTTTTGTTCAGAGCACGTTATTTTCAATCCATCCGGTAGGCAACTCAGCCATAAACGTAATATTCTACTACGAGGTCTATGGCAGAGCTACCTAGCAGATGGATTCAAACTCGCGTGCTCTGAACAAAAACCCATTATTTCTAGCACAGCCAGAAATGGGGAAGCGTGCTAAGTCTATATATTATGAGGTCTATGAAAGTAGTGATGTACCATGGAATATGAAGCCCAGAAACATGAACATGCAACTAGAACTAAAGACAAACTATTTTATTTAGTGTAACAAAACTTTATTTATATTACTGATATTCTAATTAGAGATACAAAGAGAAGACTTTTAAATATACAGGGTGAGACAGTGAAACGGGCAATTTAACAACCGTGGGAATAGTAAATTATGTGAGGAAGAAGAAAACGAGAGCACAGATATCTGGAAGACAGTAGTTTGCTATTTACTCTGGTAATGTTGTTCAATTGAAATGGAGTCGTGAACCGGTGAACACCACACGTTGTCCGTGAAAAAAAATCGAAGTTTTCAACCGCGCAGCGTGCATTGAATGCCTAATTTGAAGCTTCCACGTGATTATCCAGTTCCTTGTTCTCATGCAATTAAGGTCTGTCGAACTTCACTAAAAGACTTCGAATGTGTGTGATGGAAAATAGAGAACACCTGCGTGATGGCATTTTCAAGCAATTTGATATTCTGTGCCGTGACATGTAATTGCACGATGTTTCTAAACACTCATCACAAATTGCATAATTTGTTCTTTCATTGCATATTTGTTTCATGTTACCGCGAACAAATTTGTGCCTCTGGTGGCGTTTTTAAATTCACCCGTTTCACTGCCGCATCCTTTATTAATTGTATCTATCCAGTAGTATAAAACGCAACACATT
Source organism: Lepisma saccharinum (assembly GCA_022664845.1). Classification (NCBI taxonomy): domain Eukaryota; kingdom Metazoa; phylum Arthropoda; class Insecta; order Zygentoma; family Lepismatidae; genus Lepisma; species Lepisma saccharinum. The sequence continues at coordinate 10,540 of JAGDQP010027375.1, forward strand.
TATTGTATCTATCCAGTAGCACAAAACACTTATTTCATGTATCCAGTGGTACAAAAACCAAGGTAATTTATCTAGGGATCCGGAAACTGCGCATATATTTAGATAGAGGAGGGTCACCAAGGAATACTCGCAAAATCTGCCGTTCCGACAGCAAAGGATAAATCCAATATGGTCGCCCAAAGCTCATTCCCATCAACTTTTGCAAGCAACTTCTCTCCCACTTCCCGTTGACATATTGACTTCATATTTTTCAGACTGATGTATTTCCAATACGACACATTTGTTGCATCGAAATGTCTCAGAAGTCGCCATACTGAATCCAATATGGCCGCCCAAAATGTCATTTTCTAAACGACACGTGCTAGAAAAACGAATTTTGGTATGAAAGCACAGTATCACTAAACGTTTACGAAAAGTATTAAACTGTTTAAAATGTCGCCATCTTGAATTAAATATGGCTGCCCAAACTCTTTTATCAAACAGCTCGTCCTGCAAAACCGACATGTGTATAAAGGAATCTAAATGATCTGACCTACAACTTGTTTTTATATATTTTAAATGAGTATTTGGCGGCCATCTTGGCTTCAAGGTGGGGACATTATGAATAGTCTGTAATGGTTTCATAACCTACTAGTGATAATGCACCTTTATACCAAATCTTCGGTATAAACGGCGATATATTCCTTCGTGACCTTCCTCTATCTAAATATATGCGCAGTTTCCGGATTCTTCATTGTTGGGAGAGAAACTTTCCTTGTGAGAATAATTCTGTCTCCAAATATCCTGTAATTGAGTGGCCCAGTAAAATAAGAACACATGCCACAAAATAATGTTTTTACAGGATAAGAATATTCATGGACATGCTTGTTCTGGTAAAATATTTAGCTAAAACTCTATAACCACACCATTTCCATCAAGAAGAAGGTCCTGCTGAACTCAATTCAAATCCTAGCTACACGAAGGTGTCACAAAATACTGTTATTGCATGATTTTTAAAAACAAAATGAAGCTGAAACGCATTCAGAAGAACAAACTGTTTATTGTTCTACATAGAAAACTATATGAAACTGCATTACTTCAAGAGTACTACATCAGTACATGGTAGGCTTAAATCTATCTATCTATCTATCTATCTATCTATCTATCTATATATATATTCAATTCACTAGTGGATGAGGCCTCTCCCCGAAGGGAGGAGTTGGTCTACTGCTCCCACTCTGAGAAGCCGGGTTGGGAGAGGAGAGCTGAAGCTCTCACTGTGATCTCAACTGTCTTTTATTCACATCAGCTCCCCAATTGTCCTCACGATGCTGGGTCAACACCGAAATTTTTGAGCCCCCACCGGGAATCGAACCTGGGACTGCTCGCATTGAAGTCGAGCGCGCTACTGACTAGGCTACGCAGGAGCGGGGAGAGAGAGAGAGAGAGAGAGAGAGAGAAAGAAAGAGAGAGAACAAAACATCTGAGCTGCTCAGTGAGAAAAGGCCACATCCGAATGAAAACTGACTTTTTAGTTCAGATAGACAGTTTTTGCCATCTAGTGTCTTTTTCCGTAATGGCTGTGCCTGTAGCATAAGAAAAGGGATCTGCTATTTCCGATCATGTTGTCCGTTCGTCCGTCCGTGTCCACAAATTAAAACTCAGGATCTACAAAGTTGAGGCGTCTTTCGAAAGTTCTTGACTAATCCAGCTTAGGGCCGCGAGAACAGTCTTGATTTGTGTTGTGGTTCAGTGTTGCCAGTTCATTTTCTAAAAAAAAAACAATTGCTCAAATTGTTTCGATTCAGTTAGACCTTGCTGCGCCAAAACTGGCATAAATATTATTCGATAAAATACAAAAACACTACGGTCGCTTATGTGGCCAAGCAACCCACTTACCAGTGATGCCACCCTACTTCCTATAAAATTATCTTTGTTTTCAACTTGCTTCCATAATTTTTGTCATACTGTGAATGTTCCCGCTGCGAAGGAACCCCGTTATCACTGTTGCCAGCCCATTCCAGAAATATATCATGAACCATAAGGTGTAGACAGATGCTTGAGGTGTCGTTCGAAAGGTCTTAGCTAGATTAGACTACTACTACTTACATCAACTTTTATTAAAAGTATAAAATAATTGTTTCTCTAAGGGGGAAGGGGAAATAAAATAGCGAGCAAATACGTGTATACAAAGGTAAGTTTTGTAAGGCGCGATGGGCTAGAGCGCTTGCCCCCAGAATACTATATCTAAATTCCCTAATAGTTGAAATTAAGCGTTTTTCTATGGGAAAGACCGAAATAGAATATCGAACAATGATGTGTATAAGCAGTGGTAGCTTCCCCTTAGAGTTATCAACTGGAAAATGTCAAATGCAGGACTAAACTCCGGAAAAAGCCGGATGCAATGAATTTCCAGATGAATATTTTTCTAGGCACAATTACGTTCGTTTTGTATATTTTTATCTAGTGGAGAAAGTTTTGGGGAGGTTAAAGTAAAAAATATTACTTGCTGATGTGTTAGTTCTTACCATTTTTTTGTGTACTTTTCGCAATTTCGATTATGGAGACAAAAATAGTCGAGAGTGATATATCAACAATACTACCAATCACGCACCCTAGTAGTTAATAAATAGTGACCAATTACCGCTCGTGACCATGCAGTTTACCGTAAATAACACAAACAATGCAAATTTAGGTGTATTGGTTTCTTGCAATTTTATTTTTAAAATGCCGGACTGTTTCAAGAAAAGACAAATGCCGGTCTGACATTTCTAAAAGGGTTAAAAGGTCGGACATGTCCGTTAAAAACCGGACGGTTGGTAACCCTACCCTTAGAGAAGCAATTATTTTGTACTATTAATAAGTTTTGATGTAAGTAGTCGGGTGCAAGCTCTCCTATCTCCGTATGCCTACCTTTGCCAATGCACGCGTGCTTTGACTGAGCTAGTCTACTTAAGACCTTTCGAACGACACCTCGCATCTGTTTATACCTTATGGTTCACGAGATATATTTTGGCATGGGCTGGCAACACTGACAACGGGATTCCTGTGTATGTTTCAATTGTATCAAACAATGTTGATGCCAATTTCGATGCTGCTATGAGTACGATAATAGAAGCAAATTAATAAAAAAAGATAGTTTCATAGGAAATAGGCTGAAATCTTTGGCAAGTGGGTTGCTTGGCAACTTAGGCCATCTCAGTATTTTTACATTGAGTCGAATCACGAAGAACGGAAGTTCTTCGAGTGACGCTAAGCAACGAGTTTGATAGCGACACTCACATATATACAGCTAATTTCGGATCTAACAAACTATAAGTCCGATTTTGATGCTTGAAGTTGAATTGGAAAGCTATTTGCCATACTAAGACACAGAAAAAAATGGATTGGACCCCGTAGGGCGGTTTGAAAATAAAATCAGAATTTCACATTTCTGGTGATAGCACTCACAGACCATATAGGCAGACGAGGCTTGAGGAATCGTAATCTACGCTTCAAGACCTTTCAAACGGTGTACCACACGTCAAAATCAAGTGTCTACAAGAAAATTAGGTAAGTTCTTCTATGACATAAATTTCCATTCTACATGAAGCATTTGCAATATGCCGCCACTTTTATGATTTCCTACAGCCTGTTATACCATGAAACATACACACATGTCCTATTTTGGAACACATTCCAATGTATATTACCCAGAGCTGAAACGGTTATTCGTGTCAAGTTTTGGTCCTGGTCGTCGGGTCAATGCTTTGGGCCGGCCAAACCTAGTGACCCGATGACCCAGAAGGTAAAGAAGGAGTTTTTATGGCATTTGGCGTCTGGACAATGTTTCTGGCAGTGGCGACCGACAAAAGGGGTTTGCTCCTCAGAGCATCAAGACTACGATACTGAAAAGATCCTAAGAACAGTAAAAAAAATACGGAAAATACCCCTGGAAAGAACGAAAATACCCCGGAAGGCGTGCAAATAACTCTCTCCTCGGAGAGGCTATTCTGAAAGAATGTGTGAATCTCACGCATGAAGTATTGATTGATTCAACCCAATCCAGGTAGAATCGAGTCAAGAAAGAGTCGTTGGGCCAAGGTCTAATCACTGGGTCAATTGGTTCTAGATTAGATCATCAGATCGCCGGATTTCAAAGTTAGTCTGGTGATTTCGTCATGACCGTGTCCCCGTATGAATCGGGTAATTCGGGTCAACTTTCGAACCGGGTTACCGCATCTGTTGCGTTATCCGGGTCAAGTTTCAGGCCGGATCACCGGGTCCTCGAGTTACCTACGTTCGGGTCAGTCCGTCTTACCAAAAAGTGGTACCCGGTTTCAGCTTTGATATTAACACATTTCTAAACATATTATGTTCTTTAGTACGTTCTTTATTTTGTTGCAAGAATACGAGATGACAAGATGGAAACTAGGAAATAAAAGACTTCCCATTGACCCAGATGTAATTTAAAATGCAACATAAGCAGTGACTGCCCAGTTTGGCAAAAGTATTTTGCTCAGTTAGGCATGTAAAGAGATCAAAGTATCTCTAACCACCTTATCTAGACATCTGAAATCATTAAAGGAATCATGGAAGGAAACATTTCTGTATTCTGTCAGATATGATGCTCACAGGGTGTTTAGTTCGAAGAAAGAGGAGAGAATAGTATTTACTAAATTTGGCGAGACAGAATTTTGGACTCACCGAAAAGGGCATTCGAAAACTAGTCTATTATAGATATGTTCACGCTAACAATAAATGCTACCCAAAGACTTGGGGAAATGGAGAAAGGCTTATGAAATGCCACAAGGAAAATATTTGCATGTTTCAAGGTACAACAGGCTGTGTTCCAAGGCACATTAGCGTTTGTACCATGTCACCCTTGCTAGGTGTTTTTGAAAGATAAAAAAGCAAGCAGAAGCGACATTCTGACGTAGTTTTACTCAGAAAACCTAAAAGTTTAAGAGCACAGACATCGATTTGAAAAAATAAATGTCCCTAAAATTATTGTGAAAACGTAAAAAGTGTTCCATGATACAGCAGTCTCCCCTATATATATTCACCTATTTACATGTCACCTGTAGCCTCCCCCCCCCCCAGCCGGGCCTCCCTGCAAGGCGGAGTCTCACGGCCTTGTAGTTACCTTACTGTGATAAACGTACTCACTTGCATCTACCGAGCAATGACAGTCTCTTTTACTGTTGAAAAGTACAGCAAACTGTTGTTGAAATGAGTAAAATTTACTCTTGTTTGAGATATAGAACCGCATCGTTTTTGTTTTTTCTAATCGTTTCGCAAAGCAAATCTGTTTGAGATATTAATTTGCCTCGCGAATTATTGTTACTTGCTGAAAAGTAGTTCCATTCATGCTTATGTGGACCCACCTTTTACTTCAGAGAATTTCTGGAAATTCCCTACTATCTCTGGGGAATCCCTTTCATGTCCATTGCAGAATTTTGGGATATGCATTTTTTGATAGAGCAGCTTTGAAATCTTTGCAGGTACCATGTCGTCTTAGTTCTACTGTTAACGGTATTGGGAAAAAACAAGCTCTAAAGTTCATTTTCCAACGATTTCGGCAGCCCCTAGCACAGAAATGAAACATTTGTGCACTCTTGATGGTCTATACCTTTTTTTTTTTATGCAGGAAACTTCTGAGGTAGTTTTGTAGATGTAGTTTTCCAACACTCTGTGCAATACACATGTTTATTTATTTATTTCATCTTATATATTACGGTGAAGTTAAAGCCGATTGAACATTTTCTCACTCCACCACAAGAAGGCAAGAAGGCAGACATTGTGCGAGAAAAGTATACAAAACGAATCATTTGCTGAGGAAAAAAGGAAAATGAAAGATCTGGATGAAGAGGATTTAATGCGCACTCAAAGGCCTGGAGCTTTTGACAAAACAGTATTAAAATTTTGTTGATGATGATCTATCGTGTCATGCATAAAAGGTGATCTTCACTTAACATTATTTCCACAAAATATGTCATTCCTTTTCACCTAGGCCCTCAGCTTTTTGCTCGATTCAATGCAAAGTGGAGAATATTCGATGAATAAACAAGTTCCTAATACTTTTAAAGTGACATTGATACGAGTTTCATCCAAACTTATTTTCTTGGACCAGCTAATGTGGTGATAATCTCCAACAACCATCCACGTTGAAGTCATAATGTGCTTTCACAGCCTTTAGTTTTAACGGGCGTTACCTTCTAGCCGAAACATTGAATACCAAAACCTTCGTATGGTCAAAACTTCGCAAGGCCAAAACTTAGCAATGCCAAAACCTCGCCCGGCTAAAACTTTTCCGGCCTAAATTTTCCCTGGCCAAAAACCTCGTCAGTAAGGAAGTATGCTGTTGCTATTTCTGTTTGTCGTTTGTCAGTTTGTTTGTTCATTTGTTAGTGTTTGGTTTCGCTTTATAGTTCTTGCTTCTCGCAGTGGATGAGGGAGGGACAATAAAGTAATGAAAATGATTTTTTCCCAACCTGTGGTGGCAACCCTGCAGCCTGCTACCGCCGGCAGTGTGTGACCTTGGTCTTTCCCCACCACAATAATAAGTGGCGCGCACCTGCAATGATTAATTCAGTAGTAGCAGCTTGAAGAGTGCAGTCGTGTGTTTGCCCCTTGTCACAACCATGGAATCACCTAATATTGAGAAGCGGTATGCAATCTCTTTTTTCGTGAGACTGCCGCGGTAACGTACGTAAAGCTTCAGCAGAATTTTGGAAACGAGGTTTTATCAAAGGCACAAGTTTATCGTTGGCACAAAAGATTTTCTGAAGGCAGAACAAAGGTCGAAAACAGCACGAACAGGTGAGAACACAGCCAGGGTGAGTAAACTTGTGCGAGCTGATCGAAGATTAACCGTGAAAATGATTGCGAACGAATTTAACATTAATCGGGAAACTGTGCGCTTGATATTGACTGAAAATCTGGCATTGAGTGTGTGCCAAAATGGTTCCCCAAAATCTGAGACAGCAACAAAAAGATCAGCGGAGGACTGTGGCTGCTGATCTGTTGGAACAAGTGGAAGTGAACCCAGAATTACTGAACCGAGTTATCACTTGTGATGAATGTTGGTGTTTCCAAAACGATCCCGAGACGAGACGTCAAAGTTCGCAGTGGTTCGAAATCAGTCATTAAAGGCCACCATTTTGCAACAGTACAGGACATCCAAACAGCTGTAACACGGGGTTTAGCTGGTGTACCATAAGATGAGTTCCAGTAAAGCTACCAACAATGGAAACGCCGATGGAGTAAGTGTGTACAGGCACAAGGGAATTACCTTGAATGTGATAATATTGTAGTTGGTTTAAAACGTAAGTAAAGGTTTTTTCTAACCATTCTCATTCCTTTATTTCCCCACCTCGTAGTCTACAAAAGTATGGCGAGAGACCTGCCGTAAACTATCTCCTGATCTGACAAGAACAAAAACATTTTCGGTAAGTATAGTAAAATATTTATTTTACCAGTGGCGTATTCTGGATTCAAAGTTTGGACTACCACTACGGAGAGTAATAAGCTTTACAAGATGGATACAGAGGTCACCATAATATTTGTGATGATGGTAGGTGTTCTCCCTGAAGGCAGATCCTGACCTGAAGGCCCTTGGGCAAGGTGGACTGATCGTAATTTGCCATTGCATTCCATCGGATGATGATAACGTCCTAAGGACGGGAACTAGTTTAACGTGTGCCTAGAACCACTTGTGTCCTTACCGGGAATCGAATCCGGAACCTCCTGATGACAAGACAGTGAACGTTACCACATAGTATTAGTTAAATCTTATAAAGCAACCTAATTAATACTTGATGCAGTGTCGTTTAAGGAAAAAATAATTTGAAACAGGTTACACTGTAAAAGTAATCGCAAGTCTGATACTAGATCTAAATCAAAGATACCTTGTGTAAGGTGACGTACCAAGTCATGCACGTACCAAAAAGTTGGTTTCAGAGGATCCAGCGCCTTCGAGGAAGGGGGGAGGGAGTGTCCGTGGTCTGTCTGGGTGTGTAATTTACGTAAAATGCATATTATTTTGCCAAAAATTAAACTAATTTGTCCAGTTATCTAAAGGGCCAGCTGCCACATTTGGAGACCCCTTCTTGCCTTAGTCACCGAATATGGAAATAAAGTCGGTCAGGGCCTAGTTTCGAAGTTCCCATTTTGAAGTTAGTCTGGTGTGACTAAAAAATAACGCCTTTCGGCAGGCCTACAGGCTGAGGTAGATTTCGAAGTGCTTTTGATTGAATTTATTGGGGGTAAGTGCAGAATAAAAATACTTTAAGTAAATATACTTTTATCGTTTTATTTTCATTATAAAATTAAATATACGGTAACTAATTACCCTAATAGGTTAACTAATTACCGTGCAAACGTTTTGTTATTAGAACTGAATGCAGTGATATTCCATTTGAAATTAACAGGTCCAATGAAACCTTAGATACCCCTAACGAAATATGAGCGCTATCGAGAAACTAGTTATTGATTTATAGATTTATCATCAAGATTAATCTTTTCAACGTTACCCCACAAGACATGGTTTTAAAAATTTCGAATTTCCATCCCCACCCTCACTCGTACACCCACAACTCCTGAATCGTTGGTGTCACCGTAAACTTCTTAGGAAGTACTATAATTTATGCAGACAAAGTTTCCCTATAAACTCCATAGGGGCTGATATATATTTTTTTCAAAATTTCAACCCGTTCCCGCAACCACCTCCTTGGGCCGATTTTGCTCATTAACGAACTTAGCCAAACTATTAAGCCTAGAAATAACATAATAAAATTTGGTTCAAATATCTTCAAAATGATGGCCGATAGCGTGTAATTTTTAAATATATTTATATATAAATATATATATATGACATAGCACCCATCTCAATAGGTAGATTTTTCTTCGAAATCTACCTAAAATCCTAAAGATTGTGGCCGAAACATTGCATAATAATGTGTGATATTGAAATTTACGATGCCAATAATACTGTCGCTAAAATATAGTCCTCTTTCCCTAGATTTTAATTAGCGATGAGTTGTATTGTGTATTTATGAATCGTATTGTTTGATATTTCATTTTCAGTAATCCTAAACATGACTTCGGAGAACTCAGAGAATACTTCCGATTGGCAGGATCAAACAAACGAGTGGAAGCAGAAGATGAAGTACATTATCGATCAGGGACTTATGACGGATTGCGAATTTTCGGTTGGGAAAGGAACCACAAGAAGGTACGTATTCCTGAAGGTTGGATTTTAGATACTGACCCAAAGCATTTCATCAGCGATAATTTTTTTGGTTTAGGTTCTCTTAAAGAAGTTCTAGAGTTTCCCTAGAATTACTTGCGTTAAATCATCTCAACGGTAGATTAATGGTAGGTTAACTTAGATTAGGTCAGGTCATTACGATATCCAGGGCAATATCTGAAGTTCATACGAACTGTATTGTTGGACACTATTTAGGGATTTCTGCTAACCATATTGATAGCTAGGCAAGCTGTATTTATCACCCACAGCTCTTGATATAGCAGAACTTGAGAAGAGTAACAACAATGTTTAGCGTTGGTGAAATTAATCTGTTTTGTCGATGAACCCACTCCGATTTATTTAACGTTGAAGAAAACTCTTAAGCGTCAGACAAATCGCATATTTTATCCACGCCCAAACGTTGATTTAACTTACGTTAGTTTAAAACCAAAATTTATAAGATAAATAAAGTTGAATCAAATAATTCGTGAATACCATTTGCTCGAAAAGTATCGTGACATTCCATACCTGCAACTCTTAAGGGGCAATAAAGCAATTATAAATATCTTATTAGCTCTTCATCCTTCTTTGCCTCCATGACTGCTTCATTTCTTGCGGGGAGACATTTGTACAGGGGAAGTTACTCATACCTCTTGGTAAGCTCACCAAGAACTGTGCATTGGAATGCTTACCATCATTGATTCAAGCACATGCTCACTGTGTATCCAACCTACAGTAAATATTAGTACCTGGGGAATATGGGCAATTGTGTTCCTGGTAAAATGGTCCCAGTCATTTCTATTTTGAGTATGTTGGTCCTCAAGGATTGGATGATGCTATCTATATACCTGTTGTTCAAAGATATGTACTCTAAATTGCATCAACTGCTTTCACATCTAAAGTGTGGTGTGTTTTTTTCTCTGAATTGTCAATGCAAAGCAAGTAGTAGGAATTTTAGCAGCAAACTATTATCATTTTAAAATAGTGTGCTTAAAATAAAAAATAAAATGTACTATCAGTAAAAATACTTTAAATGTAATAATGACCTATAATTATTCAAAATTGAAGTATTAGTATCCAAATTTATTATTGTTTTTTCAAAAGAAATAATATATTTTTGGACTTTTTTTTTTATCTGTTCTCTTCAATTCCATTTATCATGGTCATACGTTACGTCATAAGTCACTCTTTACAACTATCTATGTGATACTAAAATGGTTCTGTCTTGTTTCAAATGCCTCTTGTTGAAAATATTATGTAACGTGTAGTATGAAGTTATAATATTACAAAGTGAACATATATTTTCGAAAATATTTTGTGTTGTATAGAGTGTAGAGACATGTTGTTCGTTTATTAAACTGTAATATACTTTAGCATTGATTTCCATAACACTGTTGATGAAAGGACCGTTTCCCCGAAATGCTGCTCACATTACCCCTATTATTCAGGGTAATATGAACCAATGTAGGCTTCATTAACATCGATCACAATCATTCTCATTATGATAAACGGCAACCGGCAATTTTAACAGATATATTGAAGGTTTTTTTTTCTCTATGCTTCTTGCACATTGCATTGTCTGGAGATAGTGTTTTTCCTTATGTGAATCATATTCCCTCGAGTTCCCTATGCATTGTTGAATAGAGTAGGTTTGAAGTATTTGAGGGTACATACCGCCTTAGTTCTAATGTTAATTATATTGGAAATATGAAGCTCTGGGTTTCCCTTTCCCACACCTTCAGCAGCCTGCAGCGCTGAAACGATGCGTTTGCGCACCCTCGATGGTCTATAGTTTGTTGTTTTTTATTTTCATGTCAGGAATCTCGTGACGTAGGTTTGTCTGTGTCGTTTTGCAACACTCTGTATCTGTAATTTTCATTTCAGGTCGTTCGGGCTCATAAACTTGTTTTGGCCATGCAAAGCGCTGTCTTCGAAAAAATGTTTTTTGGTTCTCTTCCAGAAACAGAAACTATATCTGTGGAGGACATCGATTCCAATGTTTTTGAAAAGATGATACGGTGAGTCTGTCAGAACATTTCGTTTTCATTTAAATATTTTATTAAAGTAATTTTAATTTATTGGATATGAATTCACATTAATAAATTAATACAAGAAATAATTTATAATTTACTTTACATGGGTAACTATGTCCGAAGGTCATGAAAGTCTATTCGTTACTATCGTAATTGTATATTATAACAATCACATTAGGTAAAATTTAGGCCAAATGTTGCAAAAAAATAATGTAAAGATAAAACCGGCACTTGATGTTTCGAACAACATATCAAAAGTCATTAAGTCTCTCCTGTCCGCGTCATGGAATTCCAGGCGGTTAAACATCTGGACCGCTGGGGAACTGTAAGTTTCCACTGGAACGGCTCTTACATGAAAATGGCTAAGCCCATGGAGCTAAAGTAGACCTCAAATGAAAGACAGATTTCTACTTACCACCAGAAATTACCAATATCTTGCCAAAACCCAGGATTTATGTTAATGTTTCTCTTAAAGAATGAAAAATTCCAACCCCTGGGCTATCACAGACCGCCCACTCTACGTGAATTGGGTTGCTCCTAATAATGTAAGAAAGTAAAGCTGCTGATAGTACTACAACTATAATGGAAGCCACTGATTCTTTTCTTTTGCTACAACTCAAGGGACTGTGGGTAATGTGCATACAAATCAAAACACTGTGCTTTGCGGATACTGATATGTCTTTAGTGTAAGTTTGTTTGAGTTCTTCTTATGTTTTACATCACGCGTCTCGTTGCCTGGAATGACAAGTTTAAGAACCGCGCATTGTAAATTTTCATTCCTAATCTGCCTATTGATATCCATTATCCGAGGTGTCCCGGGTTTGAGATTGAAAACTCTGGCAAATCTGTGCAACAAGAAGCAGACTGACAGAATGCATTCTTCAGGAAATGTCTTGGAGCGATCTTACAGCGAATTAAGCAAGTGTTTCAAGTTGTTATGATTTATTATATTGAAAAATAAAGAAAGACATGATTTACAGATCCTATATTGTCAGTTCGTTGCGAACACAATACAAAGGCATAGGGGCTTTCCATCCAGAATATAAGAGGTGATGAAGAAACAAAAATGTTTTGGTTTTTAATTGGCAGTTGACTTATATAGTAAGGTTCTCTGGTATGATATCTTACAAGCAAGTGCTAATCTAAGAGTGTTCCGAACTGTATTAGCGAGTCTACTTAAACAAGAGCTAGGTCCGCTGCTGAATATTCATAATTTATTTCAATGCTTCTTTCACAGATGTATCTACTATACATTGAACCAATCATATACACTTGTGTTAACTTCACACACATATTCATATAGCTACGACCTTGAAAGACAATATTAATCCAACGTATTCTCGTGAAACCTAGCACATAACAAACTAATATAATCTCCTAGGATTAATCAGATGCGAACCGAAATATTCTATTGATTCATTTTACAAATATAATGAATCAGTGTTCAACATTTCTAACAACAAAAACAAGTTGCAGTAGAAACGTGTTCCGTTCAAAGAAACTCTTTATGAAAGTATGCGTGGTGTACTCTGTACCTTTGCCACCTCCTCCTCCTCTTTCTTGAAGATTCTTCAGACTGCGAAATATAAAGTCTTGCTAAGTCGTCGTAAATACCCTCCAACATTTCACTAACCAGGCCCTTTATTGCCTAAAAATCTGGACATTCTAAACCCTCTTCACAATGTAGATCCCTCAACTTCTTCCGGAAAGCTTGTTCTGGATTTCTTTTTGTCTTTTGTTTTTGCGCTATGTTTGGTCAACTGCTTTCGGTCAGCCTTGAGTTCGTATTATTTTCATCGTTAACTACTGGCTTAGGACACTCATCTTCTACCAATTGTATAGCTTCGTGCTCTGTAGCCGACACATTTGCTTCCACATTCCATGAATCGTTCTCATTAAATGTCTTATCATAAGAATACCTTATCTTACCTTACCTTTGTGAATGAACGCCATGTGTCAGAATAAGATTTCTTAGTTCCCTTGACCATTTTTCAGTGGGATTATCTCCATATCGGATAGATTAGATGAACTTGACTCGACCGGTTTAATCTTATTCGGAACTAACTTCTGACTTTTACTATGCTTTGATTCATTGTTAATAGTATTATTTACAGGTGTGTCATCCTCATAAACTGAAGTGATTGCTGCAATATCATCCTTGACAATGTACCAATCTGATAGGGAACAGAAGGTACACTCATCCTCCTCATTAGTATCATCATAATACCAATGTCATTCCAGAGAATTTCGACAAAAAAAAATATGAATTGGTCGCTCGAAGAAATAATTAACTTCCTGTGTCATTTCCTTTTCTTTATATGGAGACTTCAATTTCATTAAAATTCAAATTTGTCAAAATTTGAGGGGTTGTAAGCCAAAAGGGGGAGGGAGTACATGAACAAAATTTTATATAGGAGTTCCTTTGTTTATATTCAAAAACCGCTGAAAGTTTCATTTTGTTATTCAAACCCTCTATCAAATACAGCTTCTTAAATTTGCTTGAAAAGCTATAGTCGTGTCAATACAAATTATCATTGAAAAATGAGGCTATTGTTAATAATATTGAATTCTATCAGAGTAATAATTGAAACCACGTGCCTTAAGCACAAATGTTTTACGTTCTTTGTTGGTCCACAGAGCTATTTTTTTACAAGTTATGACTGCAGCCATGTCATACGAAGAGATGTTATTCTTTTCGTTAGGGCTAATAGAATCCGCTGTCCGATGGCCCTTTTGAGGCTAGAACGTAAAGACATAGCTTTAAATATTCTCTGAGGTGTCTATAGTTTAAATGTTTTTGAATTATTCAAATATCTCAACTGGTTAGTGAAATATGTTTAACTTTATAATTCGCTGTTTTCGCAGAATCTCATTTTTTAACACTTTATATATCCTGAACTATGAGCAATAAAAAAATTTCGAAAGCTGTTTTCAACTTCCCTTGTATATGGCATTCAATGTACCAAATATAAACGAAATCAAAAATAGTCGAGAGACCACCACTTGTCGAAATTCTGGGGAATGACAATTGTAATGTTCATTGTTTTTTAAACACTTTATATTAACTTGCTCTGTAACCATCTTTGATACAAATCTTGTAACTGATTCTAAACTCACTTGCCATCATCCGATTTCTTTGAAATTTTGTAAACTTGCTTGCTTCCGATGACAATACAACATTCAATCATTAGATATACGACAAATTAATCCAGTTAACTGTAATTAATTAATTAATTAAAATAATTTGAAATTATCCTTAAATACACGCAACGCCGCA